>JAPXFY010000033.1:12184252-12204252 GCA_030674185.1 Monoplex corrugatus
AAAAAAACAAACAAAATAAACGAAAATTAAGTACACATATCAATGCATTCGCACACATAATCCAAAAACATGCCCCTGGCGTTGACCACTCCGTCCAATTTGTCGCACAGGGATTTAAAAAACACACCTGAATACAAATATAAGCATACCTAAGGACACATAAACATACATAAAAACAGGCATAAATTACTTAAAATTGCTTTCGCATATCTCACCTCCCTATAGCCATGAATGCACTTAATACATGTACCCAATTATCAATCCTAAGAAAAAGTATGTAAGACTTTATCGAACACATACAGGTGAATGGACCAGCAAGGCAGAAAATGATAGGTAGAAACGACAGAAAGCAAAGGAACAAGGCAGAAACAAAGAGAGTGACAGAAAAGAGGAAATTTCCAGCACAGAATTTCCAGAAGGTGGGATACTATTTACACTGAAAGAACCCCTGGCATCCCCATGAAGGGAGGGGAGGGGGCGGACAGGAACTAGAAAAAAAATTAAGTACATATATTTATGCATTCGTGCACGTAATGTAAGGTGATGCCCCTGGCCACTCCGTTCAATTTATCAAAGCAAACCTGAATACACATGTAAACATACCTGAGGACACTAATACATTTACATAAAATCGGGCTTAAGTTACCTAGCACTCATTACCAATGCACATCACGTTTCCTTAGAGCCCAAAATGCACTTCTGCTACTGCTATTACAGTGTTGTTAATGTTGTTACTGATAGGGTCTGATATTGATTTAGTTTGTGTGTGTCTACTTGTATAATGTTGTTATTGTTATTGTTGCTGTGGTCGTTGTTAGGGTCTGATATTGATTTAGTTTCTGTGTGTCTACCTTGTTATAAATGTTGTTATTGTTATTGTTGCTGTGGTCGTTGTTAGGGTCTGATATTGATTTAGTTTCTGTGTGTCTACCTTGTTATAATGTTGTTATTGTTATTGTTGCTGTGGTCGTTGTTAGGGTCTGATATTGATTTAGTTTTCTGTGTGTCTACCTTTTTATAATGTTGTTTATTGTTATTGTTGCTGTGGTCGTTGTTAGGGTCTGATATTGATTTAGTTTCTGTGTGTTCTACCTTGTTTATAATGTTTGTTATTGTTATTGTTGCTGTGGTCGTTGTTAGGGTCTGATATTGATTTAGTTTCTGTGTGTCTACCTTGTTATAATGTTGTTATTGTTATTGTTGCTGTGGTCGTTGTTAGGGTCTGATATTGATTTAGTTTCTGTGTGTCTACCTTGTTATAATGTTGTTATTGTTATTGTTGCTGTGGTCGTTGTTAGGGTCTGATATTGATTTAGTTTCTGTGTGTCTACCTTGTTATAATGTTGTTGTTGTTGTTGTTGATAGGGTCTGATACTGATTTAGTTTGTGTGTCTACGTTGTTACAGTGTTGTTGTTGTTGTTGTTAGGGTTTGATATTGATTAAATTTGTGTGTGTCTACCTTGTTATAGTGTTGCTGTTGTTACTGTTGTTGTTGTTAGGGTTTGATATTGATCTAGTTTCTGTGTGTCAGCCTTTATCTCTCATGCTTTTGTAATGCTGTTGATCGGTTGAAATACAAAAGTCGCCATTTTATTATTATTCACTTTTACAACTTCTTTGACATTGCATGTCTTATGGCTCATATATTTTCTTCACATCCATTGTTGATATCGTTTCCCTCCTCTATTGTTTGTTCTCTTAATGTTTTTCCTTTACTTTCTTTTGTTTTTTTGTTTTGTTTTTCCCTTTTGATTTCATACCTGTACATTGACCAGTTTGTTTTATGTGAGTTATCATCATCATCATCATATCATCATCATAATAACTCATCAGCAGCAGCAGCAGCAGCATCATTATCATTATCATTATATTATTAGTCGGCCTCCATTGCTGAAATTGACTCGTTGATGGTACGGACGCAGGAGTGCATTGCAGACCTAAAGACCTGGATGACTCTTAATAAGCTTCAACTAAATGACGACAAGACCGAGCTCATGTTAGTCTATCCGAAAAAACTTCAACACTCTGATCTTCCTGATTCTATGCTGATCAATGACATCCCTGTTCCTTTCTCTTCAGCAGTTCGAAGTCTCGGTGTGACCCTTGACCAGTCTCTTTGCTTCCAACAACATATCTCTAATGTCTGTAAGGCTGCCTATTTGGAACTGCGCAGGATTAGTTCAATTCGTCAGTACCTCTCCAGTGAGGCAACGAAGACACTTGTATGTGCTTTTGTTCTGTCTAGGATAGACTACTGTAATTCACTCCTGGCAGGGATTCCAAAATATTTGTTAGACCGACTCCAGCGAATCCAAAACAATGCTGCTAGGCTCGTCTGTAAAGCTTCTAGATCTGAACATATCACTCCTCTTCTTCGCTCTCTCCATTGGCTTCCTGTACCTGATCGTATATCGTACAAAGTATCTACTTTGACCTTTTCTGCTGTTTGTGGTTCTGGCCCAGAATATCTTTCTGAACTACTCCCAGTGTATACTCCATCCCGCCAACTGCGTTCCTCTTCTGACACTCGACTTCTCACGATACCATCTGCAAGAACTAAGACTTATGGTGAAAGGTCCTTCTCTTTCCAAGGTCCCAAAATATGGAACAAACTCCCTGGCAGCCTTCGTCACTCTGACTCCCTCGTCTCTTTCAAATCTGGTCTAAAGTCACATCTCTTCTCGAAGAGCTCGGATACGACTTAACAGAAGACATGTCTGTGAGTCACTATCACATGTGCATAAGCGAGTGTGTGCATGCATGTCAGTGTGTATGTGGGGGGGAGGAGGGGGGATAAATGTAGCTGTGTGCACGTGCGTGTATATTGTGTGAGTGGAAAACTTGGACATTGCTTAGTCTGTTAGTGACCGTACTTAGAATGTGTGTAAGTAAGTGGGAATGTATTTTATGTGCTTGTGTGTATAGGATGCTGACGTATGTGCGCATGTTAAACACGGTATTTTGTATCGGTTTGCTACCCTCTGTTGTCTAATGACTAGAGTGTTTGTGTCGATTTTGTAATGCAATACTATTTTGTATGTTATTGCTCATGTCATGTTTCTTTTGTCTACAATGCCATGTCTATGTCCACGTAATGTGCTACAATTGTGTATAGATCTAGCATCGATTTGTGAAGCACCTTGAGCAGTTTGTCTGGATAGTGTGCTCAAAAAGTACCCATTATTATTATTATTATTATATTATTATTATTATTACATTATTATCATCGTCATCATCATTATTATTATTATCATTATCACCATAATCATTTTTATTATTTACAAAAATCTGTACTCCACTGCCGCTACTAGTACTGTAGTTGTGTTATCATTGTTCGATTTTTTTTTTCAATTTTATTCGCTTTGCAGGTCTGTCTTTGTGTCTAATGTGTTTTATTTTGTTTGTTTGTTTTGTTTGTGTAACAGTGCTTGACCCGCTGACAAACAAAAGTCAATATCTTTTCTTTTGATAAACTTTTTTATTCACGATTTGCTTCACATCACAAGGGCACCAAACATTCAATACTGCATCAAAAAAAAAAAAAAAAAAAAATTGAAGACATCACAGAATACGAATTCCATACAGCATACTGACACACATAATGACATTTTATACACTGGAAGTTCAGAAATGAACATCACGATCTATGGATATATCAACATCCATTTATTAATTTTCCCCCTTAAAGTATATCTTTTATCTTTACGACAATCAAACATCAATGATCAATGTGGTAACAGGAATGACATCAATTTTTACACACAAAACAGTATGTTAATTTAATTCATTTTTATAACTTGACTGTTACTGTTACTGTTGTTTTTGTTTAAAGCCCAGACGACAGCGTAGAGCCATATCAGGGCTAAACCGTTTCAAATACACACTACTTCAACAGGAAAATAGAAACTTAAGTACATATATCAATGCATTCACACACATAATGTAACATATCAATGCATTCACACACATAATCTAAGGAGATGCACCTGGCGTCGACCATTCTGTCCAATTTATCACACAAGGGGTTAAAACAAACATGATTACATATTTAAACGTGACTAAGGACACTAAAGCGCTTAGATTTGATTTTATCAAGATTTTGCGCTATATAAATATTGTAATTATTTATTATTATAAAGCATATATATATCGCAGAAATGACTCAAGTAGAAACAGGCCCTTACGTGTACATCAGTGTACACCAGCATCAGGCAGCACCGCCGTTCTCACACTTATGTACACTGTACACAAGACAGTTAATCAATAGAGCCATCTGTAATCACAGCTCTGCTGGGACATTTTCAAAGATCGCCACAATGGAAGAGAGCAGTCCATTGTTTCAGTGGACAGGGTCTGGCCGGTGTTTGGCCACGTCAACCCCTCCTTCAGGCATTCACTGGTAGGGGAACTTTCTCGAAAGGTCGTCGTAAGATAGACGGGGTCAGAGCCCCAGCGTGATCTGATCCACGCTTTACATGTATAAATGAAAGGAGAATAGAGATCTACAGAGAAGACAGACACAGAGAGACAGAACGGTCAGTCAGTCACGGCTGTGTTAGGAGATGGGCCACTCAACTTGGCAGACGTGCTGAGCCTTTGCCAGAACATGTAGTAAAGGTACGTTGATATTTTATTTCAATGTAGGGTTTAGGGCTGATAGGCAAAGAAGTAAGGTTGCTTTAGGACGTAGGCAAATAAGAATAAGAGGATGAATGATTATGCTTTCAGTTGAATATGTTTAATTAAAGAAACTATATTGAATTGTAATGCCATGTGTGGACTGCTTTTGAAACTTATTGCTAGTATGCTTAGTGCGTTTCTACTCTCTTCTCTCCTTCCTCCTTGTTGTGTGTGTGACTGCTAAGTAGAGAAACAACTCCTCTATAAACATCCCCAATTCATCTACCTGTTATAGATGACACAACCCAAACCTCCTTCTCGCGATACAAAATATCCTTCCTGCCATACATGGTGGAGATACACAACCCTCCTTCTTACTATACACCAAGTCCTTCTTGTTATACAGTCCGAATGAAATCAATCATCCGAAAATCAAATCAGTCTGCGTCTAACCTGGTTACAAGTTCAATTGCTGTTGCAAACTACTGTTGCATCCGTCAGCATCTTCGAGTTCGACTTCTGAGGTTCTCAGAGAGCGATGTTGATCGTGGTTGTCTGGATTTTTATTTTGAGCCTGCACAAAGGGATGGATACCCCAAAAAGCCAGCGGACACCATTGTGAATGGACACGAACCGATGGACGTATCGTCCCCAAGGCCACAGGCCGTCACCCAACCGAGTAGAGAGGGACAGGTGGAGAATAACAGATCAACGTCTTCTGCCCAGGCCGCATCTCCAAGATCCACGCTGCAGAATTCGCAGCCCCCAGAGCCACAACAGCACGCCCTGCGTAAAAACAGGAACCCCACAGGCCGTGTTCCTTTAATGAAAGTGCGCACCCTTTTCCCTTCCCGTAACGGGAAGGACTAGCACTCGGTCCCCCCCCCCCCCCCACTGCCTGTAACGGGAAGGACTAGCGCTCTCCCCCTCTTTACCCGTAACGGGAAGGACTAGCCCGCCCACCCCCCACCTCTTCCCGTAACGGGAAAGACTGGGCACGTTTATCCCCAGCCCCCGCGCTGAAGGGTCCAAGTGCAATGATTGATATATGTATTTTTTAAAGTGCTTCACACGCTCTTCATTCGTTTTCTTTGAAGACCTGTTGAAACAGGTGTATCCCCAAATTCTGAAGAAGCAATATATTCTTTAAAAAAAAAAAAAAAAATGAGGACATTTTTTAAGGGGGAGGGGGCATATTATCGCAGAAATGACTCAAGTAGAAACAGGCCCATACATGTACCTCAGTCTGAGCCATGACGTTGAGGCAGACGAACTAGCGTGTAGTGAAAGCTTAGGATTAATCAACGTACAACCCCTCAGGTAGAAACAGGCCCTTACGTATACTTCAGTGTACACCAGCATCGGGCAGCACAGCCGTTCTCACACTTATGTACACTGTACACAAGACAGTTAATCAATAGAGCCATCTGTAATCACAGCTCTGCTGGGACGTTTCAAAGATCGCCAAAATGGAAGAGAGCGGTCCATTGTTTCAGTGGACAGGGTCTGGCCGGTGTTTGGCCACGTCAACCCCTCCTTCATGCATTCACTGGTAGGGGAACTTTCTCGAAAGGTCGTCGTAAGATAGACGGGGTCAGAGCCCCAGCGTGATCTGATCCACGCTCTACATGTATAAATGAAAGGAGAATAGAGACCTACAGAGAAGACAGACACAGAGAGACAGAATGGTCAGTCAGTCACGGCTGTGTTAGGAGATGGGCCACTCAACTTGGCAGACGTGCTGAGCCTTTTCCAGGACATGTAGTAAAGGTACGTTGATATTTTATTTCAATGTAGGGTTTAGGGCTGATAGGCAAAGAAGTAAGGTTGCTTTAGGACGTAGGTAAATAAGAATAAGAGGATGAATGATTATGCTTTCAGTTGAATATGTTTAATTAAAGAAACTATATTGAATTGTAATGCCATGTATGGACTGCTTTTGAAACTTATTGCTAGTATGCTTAGTGCGCTTCTACTCTCTTCTCTCCTTCCTCCTTGTTGTGTGTGTGACTGCTAAGTAGAGAAACAACTCCTCTATAAACATCCCCAATTCATCTACCTGTTATAGATGACACAACCCAAACCTCCTCTCGCGATACAAAATATCCTTCCTGCCATACATGGTGGAGATACACAACCCTCCTTCTTGCTATACACCAAGTCCTTGTTATACAATCCGAATGAAATCAATCATCCGAAAATCAAATCAGTCTGCGTCTCAACCTGGTTACTAGTTCAGTTGCTGTTGCAACCTACTGTTGCATCCGTCAGCGTCTTCGAGTTCGACTTCTGAGGTTCTCAGAGAGCGGTGTTGATCGTGGTTGTCTGGATTTTTATTTTGAGTCTGCACAAATGGATGGATACCCCAAAAAAGCCAGCGGACGCCGTTGTGAATGGACACGAACCGATGGACGTATCGTCCCCAAGGCCACAGGCCGTCACCCAACCGAGTAGAGAGGGATAGGCGGAGAATAACAGATCATCGTCTTCTGCTCAGGCCGCATCGCCAAGATCCACGCTGCAGAATTCGCAGCTCCCAGAGCCACAACAGCACGCCCCACGTAAAAACAGGAACCCCACAGGCCGGGTTCCTGTGATGAAAGTGCGCACCCTTTTCCCTTCCGTAACGGTAAGGACTAGCACTCCGGTCCCCCCCCCCCCCCTGCCTGTAACGGGAAGGACTAGCGCTCTTCCCCCCTTTACCCGTAACAGGAAGGACTAGCCCGCCCACCCCCAACCTCTTCCCGTAACGGGAAAGACTGGGCACGTTTATCCCGGCCCCCGCACTGAAGGGTCCAAGTGCAATGATTGATATATGTATTTTTTAAAGTGCTTCACACGCCCTTCATTCGTTTTCTTTGAAGACCTGTTGAAACAGGTGTATCCCCAAATCCTGAAGTAGTAATAAATTCTAAAAAAAAAAAAAAAAAAAAAAATGAGGACATTTTTTTAAGGGGGAGGGGGCATATAATCGCAGAAATGACTCAAGTAGAAACAGGCCCATACATGTACTTCAGTCTGAGCCATGATGTTGAGGCAGACGAACTAGCCTGTAGTGAAAGCTCAGGATTAATCAACGTACAACCCCTCAGGTAGAAACAGGCCCTTACGTATACTTCAGTGTACACCAGCATCGGGCAGCACAGCCGTTCTCACACTTATGTACACTGTACACAAGACAGTGAATTAATAGAGCCATCTGTAATCACAGTTCTGCTGGGACATTTTCAAAATCGCCACAATGGACGAGAGCGGTCCATTGTTTCAGTGGACAGGGTCTGGCCGGTGTTTGGCCACGTCAACCCCTCCTTCATGCATTCACTGGTAGGGGAACTTTCTCGAAAGGTCGTCGTAAGATAGACGGGGTCAGAGCCCCAGCGTGATCTGATCCACGCTCTACATGTATAAATGAAAGGAGAATAGAGACCTACAGAGAAGACAGACACACAGAGACAGAACGGTCAGTCAGTCACGGCTGTGTTAGGAGATGGGCCACTCAACTTGGCAGACGTGCTGAGCCTTTGCCAGGACATGTAGTAAAGGTACGTTGATATTTTATTTCAATGTAGGGTTTAGGGCTGATAGGCAAAGAAGTAAGGTTACTTTAGGACGTAGGCAAATAAGAATAAGAGGATGAATGATTATGCTTTCAGTTGAATATGTTTAATTAAAGAAACTATATTGAATTGTAATGCCATGTGTGGACTGCTTTTGAAACTTATTGCTAGTATGCTTAGTGCGCTTCTACTCTCTTCTCTCCTTCCTCCTTGTTGTGTGTGTGACTGCTAAGTAGAGAAACAACTCCTCTATAAACATCCCCAATTCATCTACCTGTTATAGATGACACAACCAAAACCTCCTTCTCGTGATACAAAATATCCTTCCTGCCATACATGGTGGAGGTACACAACCCTCCTTCTTGCTATACACCAAGTCCTTCTTGTTATACAGTCCGAATGAAATCAATCATCCGAAAATCAAATCAGTCTGCATCTCAACCTGGTTACTAGTTCAGTTGCTGTTGCAAACTACTGTTGCATCCGACAGCGTCTTCGAGTTCGACTTCTGAGGTTCTCAGAGAGCGGCGTTGATCGTGGTTGTCTGGATTTTTATTTTGAGCCTGCACAAATGGATGGATACCCCAAAAAAGCCAGCGGACGCCGTCGTGAATGGACACGAACCGATGGACGTATCGTCCCCAAGGCCACAGGCCATTGCCCAACCGAGTAGAGAGGGACAGGCGGAGAATAAGAGATCATCGTCTTCTGCTCAGGCCGCATCTCCAAGATCCACGCCGCAGAATTCGCAGCCCCAGAGCCACAACAGCACGCCCCGCGTAAAAAACAGGAACCCCACAGACTGGGCTCCTTTAATGAAGGGGCGCACCCTTTTCCCTTCCCGTAAAGGGAAGGACTAGCACTCCGGTCCCCCCCCCCCTGCCTGTAACAGGAAGGACTAGTGCTCTCCCCCCCTTTACCCGTAACAGGAAGGACTAGCGCCTCCCCCCCCTTTACCGGTCAAGGGAAGGACAAACGCCCCCCCCCCCCATTTACCTGTAAAGGGAAGGATTAGCACTCCACCCACCCAACCACCCCCTGCCCGTAACGGGATCGACTAGCCCGCCCAACCCCCCAACCTCTTCCCGTAATGGGAAAGACTGGGCACGTTTATCCCACGCTGAAGGGTCCAAGTGCAATGATTGATATATGTATTTTTTAAAGTGCTTCACACGCCCTTCATTCGTTTTCTTTGAAGACCTGTTGAAACAGGTGTATCCCCAAATTCTGAAGTAGTAATAAATTCTTTAAAAAAAAAAAAAAAGGACATTTTTTAAGGGGGAGGGGGCATATTATCGCAGAAATGACTCAAGTAGAAACAGGCCCATACATGTACTTCAGTCTGAGCCATGATGTTGAGGCAGACGAACTAGCCTGTAGTGAAAGCTTAGGATTAATCAACGTACAACCCCTCAGGTAGAAACAGGCCCTTACGTATACTTCAGTGTACACCAGCATCGGGCAGCACAGCCGTTCTCACACTTATGTACACTGTACACAAGACAGTGAATCAATAGAGCCATCTGTAATCACAGTTCTGCTGGGACATTTTCAAAGATCGCCACAATGGAAGAGAGCGGTCCATTGTTTCAGTGGACAGGTTCTGGCTGGTGTTTGGCCACGTCAACCCTTCCTTCATGCATTCACTGGTAGGGGAACTTTCTCGAAAGGTCGTCGTAAGATAGTCGGGGTCAGAGCCCCAGCGTGATCTGATCCACGCTCTACATGTATAAATGAAAGGAGAATAGAGACCTACAGAGAAGACAGACACAGAGAGACAGAATGGTCAGTCAGTCACGGCTGTGTTAGGAGATGGGCCACTCAACTTGGCAGACGTGCTGAGCCTTTGCCAGAACATGTAGTAAAGGTACGTTGATATTTTATTTCAATGTAGGGTTTAGGGCTGATAGGCAAAGAAGTAAGGTTGCTTTAGGACGTAGGCAAATAAGAATAAGAGGATGAATGATTATGCTTTCAGTTGAATATGTTTAATTAAAGAAACTATATTGAATTGTAATGCCATGTGTGGACTGCTTTTGAAACTTATTGCTAGTATGCTTAGTGCGCTTCTACTCTCTTCTCTCCTTCCTCCTTGTTGTGTGTGTGACTGCTAAGTAGAGAAACAACTCCTCTATAAACATCCCCAATTCATCTACCTGTTATAGATGACACAACCCAAACCTCCCTCTCGCGATACAAAATATCCTTCCTGCCATACATGGTGGAGATACACAACCCTCCTTCTTGCTATACACCAAGTCCTTCTTGTTATACAGTCCGAATGAAATCAATCATCCGAAAATCAAATCAGTCTGCATCTCAACCTGGTTACTAGTTCAGTTGCTATTGCAAACTACTGTTGCATCCGTCAGCGTCTTCGAGTTCGACTTCTGAGGTTCTCAGAGAGCGGTGTTGATTGTGGTTGTCTGGATTTTTATTTTGAGCCTGCACAAATGGATGGATACCCCAAAAAAGCCAGCGAACGCCGTCGTGAATGGACACGAACCGATAGACGTATCATCCCCAAGGCCACAGGCCATCACCCAACCGAGTAGAGAGGGAAAGGCGGAGAATAACAGATCATCGTCTTCTGCTCAGGCCGCATCCCCAAGATCCATGCCGCAGAATTCGCAGCCCCCAGAGCCACAACAGCACGCCCCGCATAAAAACAGGAACCCCACAGGCTGGGCTCCTTTAATGAAAGGGCGCACCCTTTTCCCTTCCCGTAAGGGGAAGGACTAGCACTCCGGTCACCCCCCCCCCCTGCCTGTAACGGGAAGGACTAGCACTCTCCCGCCCTTTACCCATAACAGGAAGGACTAGCACCCCCCCTTTACCAGTCAAGGGAAGGACAAACGCCCCCCCCCCCCCATTTACCCGTAAAGGGAAGGAATAGCACTCCGCCCAACCACCCCCCCTGCCCGTAACGGGAAGGACTAGCCCACCCACCCCCCTACCTCTTCCCGTAACGGGAAAGACTGGGCACGTTTATCGCCGGCCCACCGCGCTGAAGGGTCCAAGTGCAATGATTGATATATGTATTTTTTAAAGTGCTTCACACGCCCTTCATTCGTTTTCTTTGAAGACCTGTTGAAACAGGTGTATCCCCAAATTCTGAAGTAGTAATAAATTCTTTAAAAAATTTTTTAAAAAAGGACATTTTTTAAGGGGGAGGGGGCATATAATCGCAGAAATGACTCAAGTAGAAACAGGCCCATACATGTACCTCAGTCTGAGCCATGATGTTGAGGCAGACGAACTAGCGTGTAGTGAAAGCTTAGGATTAATCAACATACAACCCCTCAGGTAGAAACAGGCCCTTACGTATACTTCAGTGTACACCAGCATCGGGCAGCACAGCCGTTCTCACACTTATGTACACTGTACACAAGACAGTTAATCAATAGAGCCATCTGTAATCACAGCTCTGCTGGGACGTTTCAAAGATCGCCACAATGGACGAGAGCGGTCCATTGTTTCAGTGGACAGGGTCTGGCCGGTGTTTGGCCACGTCAACCCCTCCTTCATGCATTCACTGGTAGGGGAACTTTCTCGAAAGGTCGTCGTAAGATAGACGGGGTCAGAGCCCCAGCGTGATCTGATCCACGCTCTACATGTATAAATGAAAGGAGAATAGAGACCTACAGAGAAGACAGACACAGAGAGACAGAACAGTCAGTCAGTCACGGCTGTGTTAGGAGATGGGCCACTCAACTTGGCAGACGTGCTGAGCTTTTCCAGGACATGTAGTAAAGGTACGTTGATATTTTATTTCAATGTAGGATTTAGGGCTGATAGGCAAAGAAGTAGGATTGCTTTAGGACGTAGGCAAATAAGAATAAGAGGATGAATGATTATGCTTTCAGTTGAATATGTTTAATTAAAGAAACTATATTGAATTGTAATGCCATGTATGGACTGCTTTTGAAACTTATTGCTAGTATGCTTAGTGCGCTTCTACTCTCTTCTCTCCTTCCTCCTTGTTGTGTGTGTGACTGCTAAGTAGAGAAACAACTCCTCTATAAACATCCCCAATTCATCTACCTGTTATAGATGACACAACCCAAACCTCCCTCTCGCGATACAAAATATCCTTCCTGCCATACATGGTGGAGATACACAACCCTCCTTCTTGCTATACACCAAGTCCTTGTTATACAATCCGAATGAAATCAATCATCCGAAAATCAAATCAGTCTGCGTCTCAACCTGGTTACTAGTTCAGTTGCTGTTGCAACCTACTGTTGCATCCGTCAGCGTCTTCGAGTTCGACTTCTGAGGTTCTCAGAGAGCGGTGTTGATCGTGGTTGTCTGGATTTTTATTTTGAGTCTGCACAAATGGATGGATACCCCAAAAAAGCCAGCGGACGCCGTTGTGAATGGACACGAACCGATGGACGTATCGTCCCCAAGGCCACAGGCCGTCACCCAACCGAGTAGAGAGGGATAGGCGGAGAATAACAGATCATCGTCTTCTGCTCAGGCCGCATCGCCAAGATCCACGCTGCAGAATTCGCAGCTCCCAGAGCCACAACAGCACGCCCCACGTAAAAACAGGAACCCCACAGGCCGGGTTCCTGTGATGAAAGTGCGCACCCTTTTCCCTTCCCGTAACGGTAAGGACTAGCACTCCGGTCCCCCCCCCCCCTGCCTGTAACGGGAAGGACTAGCGCTCTTCCCCCCTTTACCCGTAACAGGAAGGACTAGCCCGCCCACCCCCCAACCTCTTCCCGTAACGGGAAAGACTGGGCACGTTTATCCCCGGCCCCCGCACTGAAGGGTCCAAGTGCAATGATTGATATATGTATTTTTTAAAGTGCTTCACACGCCCTTCATTCGTTTTCTTTGAAGACCTGTTGAAACAGGTGTATCCCCAAATCCTGAAGTAGTAATAAATTCTAAAAAAAAAAAAAAAAAAAAAAAAATGAGGACATTTTTTTAAGGGGGAGGGGGCATATAATCGCAGAAATGACTCAAGTAGAAACAGGCCCATACATGTACTTCAGTCTGAGCCATGATGTTGAGGCAGACGAACTAGCCTGTAGTGAAAGCTTAGGATTAATCAACGTACAACCCCTCAGGTAGAAACAGGCCCTTACGTATACTTCAGTGTACACCAGCATCGGGCAGCACAGCCGTTCTCACACTTATGTACACTGTACACAAGACAGTGAATTAATAGAGCCATCTGTAATCACAGTTCTGCTGGGACATTTTCAAAGATCGCCACAATGGACGAGAGCGGTCCATTGTTTCAGTGGACAGGGTCTGGCCGGTGTTTGGCCACGTCAACCCCTCCTTCATGCATTCACTGGTAGGGGAACTTTCTCGAAAGGTCGTCGTAAGATAGACGGGGTCAGAGCCCCAGCGTGATCTGATCCACGCTCTACATGTATAAATGAAAGGAGAATAGAGACCTACAGAGAAGACAGACACACAGAGACAGAACGGTCAGTCAGTCACGGCTGTGTTAGGAGATGGGCCACTCAACTTGGCAGACGTGCTGAGCCTTTGCCAGGAACATGTAGTAAAGGTACGTTGATATTTTATTTCAATGTAGGGTTTAGGGCTGATAGGCAAAGAAGTAAGGTTACTTTAGGACGTAGGCAAATAAGAATAAGAGGATGAATGATTATGCTTTCAGTTGAATATGTTTAATTAAAGAAACTATATTGAATTGTAATGCCATGTGTGGACTGCTTTTGAAACTTATTGCTAGTATGCTTAGTGCGCTTCTACTCTCTTCTCTCCTTCCTCCTTGTTGTGTGTGTGACTGCTAAGTAGAGAAACAACTCCTCTATAAACATCCCCAATTCATCTACCTGTTATAGATGACACAACCCAAACCTCCTTCTCGCGATACAAAATATCCTTCCTGCCATACATGGTGGAGATACACAACCCTCCTTCTGGCTATACACCAAGTCCTTCTTGTTATACAATCCGAATGAAATCAATCATCCGAAAATCAAATCAGTCTGCATCTCAACCTGGTTACTAGTTCAGTTGCTGTTGCAAACTACTGTTGCATCCGACAGCGTCTTCGAGTTCGACTTCTGAGGTTCTCAGAGAGCGGCGTTGATCGTGGTTGTCTGGATTTTTATTTTGAGCCTGCACAAATGGATGAATACCCCAAAAAAGCCAGCGGACGCCGTCGTGAATGGACACGAACCGATGACGTATCGTCCCCAAGGCCACAGGCCGTCGCCCAACCGAGTAGAGAGGGACAGGCGGAGAATAACAGATCATCGTCTTCTGCTCAGGCCGCATCTCCAAGATCCAGCCGCAGAATTCGCAGCCCCCGGAGCCACAACAGCACGCCCCGCGTAAAAACAGGAACCCCACAGACTGGGCTCCTTTAATGAAGGGGCGCACCCTTTTCCCTTCCCGTAAAGGGAAGGATTAGCACTCGGTCCCCCCCCCCCCCCCCCCTGCCTGTAACGGGAAGGACTAGTGCTCTCCCCCCCTTTACCCGTAACAGGAAGGACTAGCGCCCCCCCCCTTTACCGGTCAAGGGAAGGACAAAAGCCCCCCCCCCCATTTACCCATAAAGGGAAGTATTAGCACTCCCCCACCAACCACCCCCTGCCCGTAACGGGATCGACTAGCCCGCCCAACCCCCCAACCTCTTCCCGTAACGGGAAAGACTGGGCACGTTTATCCCGCGCTGAAGGGTCCAAGTGCAATGATTGATATATGTATTTTTTAAAGTGCTTCACACACCCTTCATTCGTTTTCTTTGAAGACCTGTTGAAACAGGTGTATCCCCAAATTCTGAAGTAGTAATAAATTCTTTAAAAAAAAATTTTAAAATGACATTTTTAAGGGGGAGGGGGCATATTATCGCAGAAATGACTCAAGTAGAAACAGGCCCATACATGTACCTCAGTCTGAGCCATGATGTTGAGGCAGACGAACTAGTCTGTAGTGAAAGCTTAGGATTAATCAACGTACAACCCCTCAGGTAGAAACAGGCCCTTACGTATACTTCAGTGTACACCAGCATCGGGCAGCACAGCCGTTCTCACTTATTTATACTGTACACAAGACAGTGAATCAATAGAGCCATCTGTAATCACAGCTCTGCTGGGACATTTTCAAAGATCGCCACAGTGGAAGAGAGCAGTCCATTGTTTCAGTGAGGCTCAGCAAGGTTCACCTACAGCAGCTGCTACTGGAGATCCCTCCCTTCTGTCTTGTCGCACTATGGGACAAGAGGGGGGAGGGAAGCAATCGGCTACAGAGTTTCAGTTTCAGTTACAGTTCCTCAAGATGACTCGGAATGAATTCCATATGCACTAACGTCACAGCTGCCATGTGATGGAGAAAATCAAGAATGATCACGGCAAAAGCCTTAGGCCTGCACATAAAACCACGAGCTGGCCAGGTCCTGAGGTCCTACCTAGATAGTTTCATAAACCTGGGGTCGTAGGAGAGTGAGGAGGCAGAAACCTCAGCTTTTCCCAGGGCCAGCACCACGAGGACTGCGCCCATCCCCTCTCCCTCCCTTCAAATTCATATTCACATTTTTAAACCAGGACTTCAGAAAGGCAAGAAGGCTAATTGGTCTTCAATGGGTGGGATCTGGAAATCAACCTATCTCTCCAATGATTTATACCAAGGCAGCCGGGCAATGCCCTGCTCTTCACGATTTTTTAACTGCCATGGGATCTTAGGTGTGCGCAGCCAGAAAGCACACGGGTCCGACTCGTTTTTCGTCCCCTTTGGAAGGACTAGTCATTCAGCTCGATTTTCCGGTCAAACTGAAGAGAAAAATCGAGGCTTGTACGGGGAACGAACCCTGGAACCTCCGAGTCTAGTTATTGGCAGGCGAACGTCTGAACCATTCTGCCACTCTTCTCTCGGCTACACATCATCATCATCATCATCATGTGCCCTGCCGCATGGCGTTGGCGATCATGGCCCTCCATATGCATCTATCCCTTGTTGCCGCATGCACATCTTCCATCCTCTCTGTCCTCAGCCACCCTGCAAGTCCGTCCAATATTTTCTCCCTGGGTCTACCTGGTACTCTTTCCCTCCAGCTTTCCTGTTGTGACCAGATGCTCTAATTCCCCTTTCCTTTAAAATGTCCTATAAATGTTGCTAATCTGTTTGGAAGGATGGAACACAGACCGTAATACCTCTGGCATGTTCTGTTTAGCACACCTTCCTATCTACGTGTTTTTTTTTTTGGGGGTTTGTGTGTGTGTGTGTGTGTGTGTGTGTGTGTTGTTGTTTGTGTGTGTGTTATTGTTTTGTGTAGTCTGTGTGTGTGTATTTGTGTATGTGTTAGTGGGTGAGTATGTGTGTCTCTCTGTTTGCGTGTGTGTGTATGTGTCTGTGTGTGTATGTGTAAGTCTGTGTCTGTGTCTGTGTATGCGCGCGCACGCTCGCGCGCGTGTGTGTGTGTATCTCTCTCTTTCTCTGTGTACGTTTGTGTGTGTGCGTGTGTTTCTCTCTGTGTGCGTTTGTGTGGTGTGTGTGTGTTGCGTGTGTGCGTGTGTGTGGTGTGTGTGTGTGTGTGTGTGTGTGTGTGTGTGTGTGTGTGTGTGTGTGTGTGTGTGTGTGTGTGTTGTGTGGGTATGACTGATATTCTCCTGATGGTACCTCAATACTTTCTTGCTACCCGCATGAAGAAATGCTTGGTTGTTGGAATGCCATTTCAGTGTCTTTAGGACAAAGCAGTTAACTTCTTTTTGTCAAAGAATATCTCAGAACAAGATCGTCATCATTATGTGCCCTGCCGCATGGCGTTGGCGATCATGGCCCTCCACACCAATCTATCCCCTGTCGCTGCAAGTACATCTCCACCCTCTCTGTCTTCAGACACTCTGCAAGTCCGTCCAGTATTTTCTCTCTGGGTCTACCTGGTACACTCTTTCCCCCCAGCTTTCCTGTTGTGACCAGATGCTCTAATTCTCCTTTCTTTTAAAATGTCCTATAAATGTTGCCTGTCTTTTCCTAATTTTTCTTATGAACGATCTTGTGTCTGCCTTCATCAAGACTGTCTCGTTTGTTTTCTTTGCTGTCCATGGAACTCTCAACATTCCTCTGAGAAACCACATCTCGGCTGCCTCAATCTTGTTCAGGCTTTGCGTGTTGACTGTCCGCGCCTCACAACTGCATAACTTTATCGGTTCTATATAACATTCAAGAACTCTCTTCCTGATGTTAATTCATAGGCATTTGCTGGTAGGAACACTTTTCATCTTCTTGAACGCTGTTTTGGCTCGGCCGATTCTGCTGGCTATTTCTGCGGTGCATCTGCCCTGTGGTGAGATGACCGTTCCCAGATATTTAAACTTATCAACCTGTCTCAAAGTTGTGCTGATTGCTGATATTTTGCATGAGGGGATTTCATGTTTTTTTTTTTTTTTTTTTTTACTGATTACCATGATTTCCGTCTTTTTACTGTTCAGCTCTAACCCTTTATTTCGGCTACACAATGACACCAAAAACGTTCCAGCCAACACGGACCGTTCACAGTCACGCAGAAAGTGCCACAGACGAGAAAAGTGAAGTTTGGTGCTTTTTAATACGGGGAAGATGGCGAGACGATCTAGAAAAGTTGGACAAACAATGGACCAGAACAGCAGTTAACCGGCAACAGTGGCGTGCGATGAGGAAGGCTTATGTCCAACAACGGACCCAAACAAGCTGAAGTGGATATAAAGAAGAGCGTCAGTGCCTGTTGTGTGCAGGAAGCACACTTGAAAAATCATGAGGGTGAGGCATCAGCTCCAAGATAACTTATATTCTTGCTGCCACTACATGACACTTTGTGAAGAAAACAAAACAAAACAAAACAAACAACACACCACCAAAACTTCACGCACACCCACACACGAGCGCGCGCGCGTACATACATACATATACATACTGTATACACACGGACATATAATATATGCATACATACACACATACACAAAGACACACTAACACACATACCACCTAAACACAGACACACAAGAATCAAACACATATACACACACAAACACATAGATGTATTCACACGTACACACACACAGACACATTAACAGATACACACACATACACACAAAAGGACACACACACACACACACATACACATACACCAAACACAAATCACACACATACAACACACACATACACAAACACATAAAACACACACACACACACACAAAACACACACAACACATACACACACGCACACCCACAATAAGTGATACAAGTAATGAAATCACACACTTACACACACACACACACACACAAATAACACACACACACACAAAATACAACACAACACACACTACACACACAACACATACACAAACACACACACAACACACACACACACACACACACACACACACACACACACACACACACACAACAACACACACACACACACACACACACACACACACACACACACACACACACACACACACACACACACACACACACACCAAACAAACACAAATGTTTACACAAGATAACTATTCTGAAACTCATTTTAAAGAAGTAACTTCAGATCAATCATTGTCAGTTAAAATTTCGGAATCATTGGTTCACAGTCCTGTTAAAATGTATTGCTTTAAGTTTATGAAGTTTGTACTTTAGCGTTAAATTTTCCCTTAGCATTGTTAATGTTAACTGTTAGTGTTAAGATTTTGTTCCATTTTTATATTTACACGCTTACTCATGTCTCATACTCATTCTCCCCTCTGCCCCCAATCCAACTCGCCCATCTCCCATCCTCCATTTTCCCCCCGTCTAATATCACTCATAGTGAACAGACGTTAAATCAAAGAACGAAAACACAAACAAACACACACACACACAAACAAACACACACAACACACACACACACACACACACAAACACACAACACACACACACACCACACACACACACAAACACACACACACACACACAAACACACACACACACACAACACACACACACACACACACACACAACACACACACAACACACACACACACACAACAAACACACACACACAAACAAACACACACACACAACAAAAACACACACACACAAACAAACACACACACAACAACACACACACACACACAAACACACACACACACACACACACCCCATCCAATCTATCACCACAGACGACGTGTAGGAAACTGCTGGTCCCTCTTAAAACCCTCCACAATGCCGTCGTGGAAAATGAACAAATTCTCGTCCGTGTTGCGGAAGAAGGCGGCGATTTTACTGAACCCACTCTCGGAAATGACCAGCACGTGACAGTCTTTTAGCAACTGTTGCTCCACGATCGCTCGCATATAGCCGCCGCACACGTCATTTCCGGAAGATTGGTCCATGTGAGTGACGGGCCCTTCCATCTCCATGGAGAGGGAAGGGAAGTAACTCTGCGCCAGCTTCAGCATAAAGAGTTTGTCGGACGTGAAGAGGAACCGGTAAGATGGGGAAGAGGAGGATAAAGAGGAGGAGGAGGAGGAGGAGGAAGAGTGGTTGTAAGGGGCAAGAAATCTGACCAGACCCTTGAGGTGTTCTGCGGTGTTAAAGGTCTCGGAGTCTCCTGCGCCTCCCGCCCGAATCTGAAAAAAAAAAAAAGAAAAAAGAAAAAGGGAACAAATTTCAATGAATTATGATAAACTTCAAACATACTGAAACGTCAATTTTCCTTTTTCTCTCATGCTTTTGTGAAGCGCTTTGGGCTCTTGTGCGATAAGGCGCTGTCCAAATGTCATCATCATCATCATCATTATTATTATCATTAGTGTTATTATTATCATCCTTATCTTTATAATTACAATCATTATGATCATCATCATTATTACGAT
>JAPXFY010000033.1:12209252-12229252 GCA_030674185.1 Monoplex corrugatus
CACAACAACCACACAGTACACATACACAACAACCACAGTACACATACACAACAACCACAGTACACATACACAACAAACCACAGTACACATACACAACAACCACATACACATACACAACAACCACCCACAGTACACATACACAACAACCACAGTACACATACACAACAACCACAGTACTGAAGTCTCACACATACAGCAGACATTCATCAATACGAAGCACACTATACCCAACACACAACGGGCAAATTAACTACACTGGACACCACATCACATTATTAATGCAACACGCACATAGGGCAGACAGTAGAATAGACAGTGTACTGAGAGACTGTAAGATGACAGACGGGAGAGAGAAGGCTGGAGGAGAGAAAGGAAGAAAGGGGGAAGAGAGAGAGAAGAGAGAGAGAGAGAGAGAGAGAGAGAGAGAGAGAGAGAGAGAGAGAGAGAGAGAAAGAGAGAAAGAGAGAGAGGCAGACAGCGTGAGAGAGACAGACAGACAGATAGTGAGAGAGAGAGAGAGAGAGAGAGAGAGAGAGAGAGAGAGCGAGAGAGAAAGAAAGAGAAAAAGAGACAGAGAGTGGAGAGAGAGGGGAGGGAGAGAGAGAGGGAGAGACAGACAGGCAGACAAAGTGAGTGAGAGAGAGACAGAGAGACAGACAGACAGTCAGTCAGACAGTCAGACAGACAGTCAGTCAGACAGTCAGACAGACACACACACACAGACATGCAGAAAATGATAGAAAGAAAAGACAGAAAGCAAAGGAACAAAGCATAAACAAAGACAGTGACAGAAAAAAGGAAATTTCTAGCATACAATTTCCAGGAGGTGGGGGATAATATTCATACTAAAAGAGCTCCCTGGCATCCCCCAAAAAATGAAGGGTGGGAGGATTGACACCTAACTCCGTTCAAGGTTGGGGAAGATAAAGCGGCGAGGGAGAGGAGACGGGCTATCCAACGCAGTCCTATACAGTGACCATCGTCACCTACTATCATACAGAGCAGCACACCACAACACGAACCCAACCCAACCCAAACCACCCGTTGCCTTGGTGTAGTTGTTAACGCAACGAACTACCGACTGGAAGGTTGTGGATTCGAATCCTCATTAGTAAAAAAAAAAAAAAAAAAAAAAATCACCGTGGGATTTTTCGGCTCCAACCAGCTACTACCCAGAATTGAGCCTGAATATGCTGGAGATGGACAGCAGGGGTGAGGGGCTGGAACTGGACAGCAGGAAGACTGAAGTCATGGTGATCAGTAAAAAACATGAAATCCCCTCATGCAAAATAACAGCAAATGGCACAACCTTGGGATAAGTTGGTTGGTAAGTTTAAATGCCTGGGAACGATCATTTCATCAGAGGGCAGATGCACATCAGAAATAGCCGGCAGAATTGGCCAAGCCAAAACAGCATTCAAGAAGATGACAAGCATTCTTACCAACAAATGCCTATCAATTGACATCAGGAAGAGAGTTCTTGAATGTTATATAGAACCAATACTGTTGTACGGATGTCAGGTGTGGACAGTCAACAAACAAAAGCCAGAACAGGATTGTGGCAGCCGGGATGTGGTTTCTAAGAGGAGTGCTGAGAGTTCCATGAACAGCAAAGAAAACAAACGAGACAGTCTTGATGGAGGCAGACACAAGTAGATCACTCATAAGGAAGATTAGGAAAAGACAGGCAACATTTATAGGCCATTTTATGAGGAAGGGGGATTTGGAGCACCTGACCACAACGGGAAAGCTGGAGGGAAAGAGAGCACCAGGTAGACCCAGGGAGAAAATGCTGGACGGACTTGCAGAGTGGCTGGGGACGAGGAGGGTGGGACAGATGCTAGAGGCAACGAGATAGAGACAGATGGAAGTCCATGATCGCCAACGCCATGCGGCAGGGCACCTGATGATGATGGATTCAATAGAAAGAATGGTACCACACTGTGGAGTCTCATCCACTTCACGGATGCGTCATTGAAGGCGGTTCCTAAATCTTCTGACCAGTACTACAGGTGTCTGCATCGCTCAGGCCTAGTTTGGTTGACGCTAGGATGTATTACGATAGCAAGCATAGAGTGCAGCTCTGTCAGGCCGTCTCAAACCTACTGGAACTCCATAGCATCATGATTTATCATCCTCATCGTCACCACCATTATCGCATCGTAACAACTTTTACCAGCTTCTGAGGCCATTAAAGTGACTAAGAGAATGGAACAACAACAACAACAACAACAACAACAACAACAACAACAACAACAACAACAAGGCGAGCACAATGGAAACCTCATTAAGTGTGATGATCCTATAACATAAAACAAAACCTGAACCCGAACTTATCACTTAAAACCCCACTACGAAACTATAGCACGTCATTTCAACAACCATGCTATTTCGCAATAATGCCAGTAAATTTGAACAGTGATTAGACTTCATAATTCGTGTATAATACATAATTCATGATAGTAGTAAATTTGAACAGTGATTATAATTCATAATTCTTGTATAATACATAATTCATGATAGTAGTAAATTTGAACAGTGATTATAATTCATAATTCTTGTATAATACATAATTCATGATAGTAGTAAATTTGAACAGTGATTATAATTCTTGTATAATACATAATTCATGATAGTAGTAAATTTGAACAGTGATTATAATACATAATTCTTGTATAATTCATAATTCATGATAGTAGTAAATTTGAACAGTGATTATAATATATAATTCTTGTATAATTCATAATTCATGACAGTAGTAAATTTGAACAGTGATTATAATTCATAATTCTTGTATAATTCATAATTCATGACAGTAGTAAATTTGAACAGTGATTATAATACATAATTCTTGTATAATTCATAATTCATGACAGTAGTAAATTTGAACAGTGATTATAATACATAATTCTTGTATAATACATAATTCATGATAGTAGTAAATTTGAACAGTGATTATAATACATAATTCTTGTATAATACATAATTCATGATAGTAGTTTACGATGTACTGCGTAGGACTGTACTGGATAGTCCACCTCCTCTTGTATTGTTCAAAACTTGTTTGGACACACTGTCCATTAAACGTAATCTCATGTGTGACCCGCTCTGACTAATGGTACAATAAGTCGGGTGAGGCCTTCTGCTGCCGTGGGCTGAAAACTCTGAACAGGGACAATTTTGTCAATTTTGAGTTTTCTGCGTTTTCATGCTCTATAACCACTTTTAAACCATGTCCTAACACAATAAAGTCAAATTTAATCGATAAGTATCATTTTTTGTGTGTTTTAATGTGTGGTAAGTGCTACTATCTGGCCGCTGAAAGCTGCCTGATCGCCCCATTTTGGTGATTAAAGTACGCTTTTCTTAAATATATTTTTCTTTTTGTTGTTTTGGATGGATGGACAGTTAAGTAAACAAGGGAAGTGTGGAATTTCACCTGATTTGGTTGATATTTAATGCTTGTTGTTAAGGAGTTTCTGACCATACCCTTTCAGTTCAGGCCTATTCTCTTCAACACTGTTTTTCTCAAAATGGCTGACTTGACCCCTCTCATCTTTGAAAGCCCATAACTTTTTTGTTTTTGTAGCCTGAAACTCAACTTTAGTACCATTTGAAAGCTGAGATTCTAAACTTTATAGTGATACCATAACCTGAAAATGCCTAAACTGTGCCTTGTGCCTTTTGTGAGAATGGATCACAATTTTTTTCAACCCTTTGACTCCCGCACCCTATCAACCAACTGCAAAAACTCAAATCTTTGACTCTTGTCACCCTATAAGGATAGAGAGTGAAGGGAATCAAAGGGTTAAGTTTTTGCTTTGCTAGCATGATTGATAATGCAGAATGCTGGAGGACAGGATGCGGGAGTCAAAAAGTTAAGTGGAGCATGGAGAACTCAAGCTGTTCAGACAGCGAGCTGTCCACGCTCCATTGTACTGTTGCTGCTGTGCAGCCTTCAACTTTGGTGGGCGTGCATGCTGTGCTTGCCGTGTTTCCACAGACCAGCGGACACAGCCCCCCCCCCCGCCACCCCCACCCCCAGTGGGGATGCCGGGGCTCTTTCAGTATACACAGTATCCCCACCTTCTGGAAATTCTGTGCTAG
Organism: Monoplex corrugatus; assembly: GCA_030674185.1. Taxonomy (NCBI): domain Eukaryota; kingdom Metazoa; phylum Mollusca; class Gastropoda; order Littorinimorpha; family Ranellidae; genus Monoplex; species Monoplex corrugatus. The sequence continues at coordinate 12,213,360 of JAPXFY010000033.1, forward strand.
TAATTTCTTCTTTTCTGTCGCTCTCTTTGTTTCTGCCTTGTTCCTTTGCTTTCTGTCATTTCTTCCTATCATTTTCTGCCTTACTGGCCTGTTCACCTGTATGTGTTCGATAAGTACTTTCTCTTAAGATTGATAATTGGGTACATGTATTATTAAGTGCAATTTTGACTCTAAGGAAATCAGATATGCAGAAGCAGTTTTAGGTAATTTAGGTCTGTGTATATATATATATATACTCCTAATCATAATTTAAGGGCCACTTCTTCCTTCCTCTCTAATTTTAAGTTGAAATAATTGACAATGTTTAGAATTGATTCTATGTTTTATTTCATCATTTCCACACCTGTTTTGGAAAAAGAAATTAGCACAATGACCCATTAGTGAACAGCACATGCATTTAAAGGAACATCCCCCCCTTTTCAAAAAACAGAAAAAGTCAGATTTGGCCAATCTGTTTTCAATATCGCGTGTGTCCGCCCCGAGCCTGGATGCATGCTTCACAGCGCCGATGCATCGACCCCACAAGGGTACGGAGTGTGTCCTGAGGGATGGCCGCCCACTCGATCTGCAGGATGTCGACCAGCCTGGCCAGGGTGCCCGGTGGGGGGTGGTTGTCCCTGATGCGCCTCCCGAGCACATCCCAGAGGTGTTCAATTGGGTTCAGGTCAGGTGAGCACGCTGGCCAGGCCATACGGACGACTTCATGCTGCTCCAGGAAGTCGGTCACAAGGCGTGCTCGATGCGCAGGTGCATTGTCGTCCTGGAAGATGGCGCCTTGACCAAGGTCCACAAGCGCAGGCAGTGCCACGGCCGCCAGAACCTCGTCCCGGTACCGGACCCCGTTCAGGATGCCGTCAATGGGGAGCAGGGGGGTCCGGGTACCACGGCTCATGCCACCCCACACCATCACCGACCCGCCGCCGTACCGGTTATGCTCTTGGACAGTGGCGTCAGCGAACCTCTCCCCTTGACGTCGCCACACCCGAGCCCGGCCATCGTTAAAGGTCAGGGTGAACCTGGACTCATCCGAAAACAAGACCCGGGCCCACTGTTGCCTTGTCAGGTCACGTGCTCCCTGGCCCAGGTCATGCGGCGCACTCTGTTGACCGGTGACAGCACGGGTCGGACGGCCGGTCTCCGTGACCTCAAGTTTGCCTCATGTAGCCGTCTTCTCACCGTGCTGCAGCTGATGTTAGCACCTGTTGCGTCCCTCAGCTGACCCCTCAAGGTCATTGCAGTGGATGCCCTTTCCCTCAGGACGGAGAGGGCAAGGTAGCGGTCTTGCTGTCTTGTCGTTACTCTGGGTCGACCCGTGTGACGCCTTTCCTGGACTGCTCCAGTCTCATTGAAGCGCTCCAGCAGTCTCTGGATTGTGGAATGCGACACTTCAAGTCGTCTAGCAACTTCCCGCTGCGCTAGGCCTTCATCAAGCAGAGCGAGGGCTCTCCCCCGCTGCTCATCCGTCATCCGTCGTCTTGCAAGCATGGTTAAAACGAACCAAGAACGGGTCCTTTTTATCCTCGTCTGCGGGCAACTTTGGCTGGAGTAGTGTTCAAAAAGGGCTTGCCTTGCACGTGCAAAGCGAATTTTGTCGCTACCTTGCCTGCGTCGTCAGAGAGACCCTGCTGAAGATTCGACAATTTCGTGTGGAAATTGTCTTCCTTGGGCCGCCCATTGCAAATCGGCAAATCCCCAAACACGTGCCAAAAGGAAACTGCAATGTTGTCTGAGCTCTTATCCATTCAGTTACGGCAACGAATTGGAGAAAAGAGTAAGAGAAAATAGGTTATTTCTCCTTTCAAAAATTGACTCAAAAACGTTCCTGGCCCTTCAATAATGATGTGTAGTATATATATTACTGTCCATAGTATTCAATTTTTTTTGGAATCCCCTGTGCGATAAATTGTACGGAGTGGTCAACATCAGGGGCATCTCCTTAAGATTATGTGAGCGAATGCATTGATATGTGTGCTTAAATTTTCGTTTCCTTTTTTTTTCTTTCTCCTGTTGAAGTAGTGTGTATGTTTTGAAATGGTTACAGCCCTGATATGGCTGTACGCAGTCGGCTGGGCTTCAAACTGAAATAACAATAACAGTAACAGCGGACACTGACATGACTTAGAGGATCTTTCACGAGAATATTGGCTGTTCTGCGTGCGTATAAATACGAAGGGGATTTAGTCACTGGTAATTCTACGCATATGTTGCCCTGTGCAATCGACAACAATGTAAGCGCGTATTTAACAAAACAAGACACACTGTCCATTAAACGTAATCTCATGTGTGACCCGCTCTGACTAAAGGTACAATAAGTCGGGCAAGGCCTTCTGCTGCTGTGGGCTGAAAACTCTGAACAGGGACAATTTTGTCAATTTTGACTTTTCTGCCTTTTCATGCTCTATAACCACTTTTAATAATAATAATATAATAATATAATAATATATTTTAATTTTATTTATATAGCGCAAAATCTTGATAAAATCAAATCTAAGCGCTGAGCGTATACATGCATACATACCTACATACATATGAGCGTATACATGCATACATACATGCTTTCATACTTACATACATAAATCTAAGCTGAGCGTATACATGCATACATACATGCATACATAAATCTAAGCGTATACATACATACATACATACATACATACATACATACGTACGCACATGCATACATAATAATTACAATATTTATATAGCGCAAATCTCGACAAAATCAAATCCAAGCGCCGAAAAGACACACACGCACACACGCACGCACGCACACACACGCACACACACACACACACACACACACACACACACACACACACACACACACACACACACACACACACACGCATGGCCACAAATGGGGAGAAAAGAATAAAAGCAATAAAAGCAAGAATAAAACCAATGGAAAACCACAGAGAGCACATCATATACAATTATATATTAAAACAAAGTGATTCCCCTCCGAGCGGAGACAGGCTGCAGAGGGGGGTTGAGTGAGGTTAGGATTTTATGCAGAGGAGAAAAGGTGAGTTTTGAGAGCGGACTTGAAGGAGGCAAAAGTAGGTTGCTGACGGACTGAGAGAGGAAGTTTGTTCCAGGAGAGTGGACCAGAAACAGAGAAGGCTCGTGGACCATAGGTATTGAGCTTAGTGCGTGGAAAGCGAAAAGTCAGAGGATCGGAGGCAGAGCGGAGAGTACGTGAGGGAACATAGATCTCAAGTAGGCTTGACAGGTAATCGGGGGCTGCGTTATTGAGGCTTTTGTAGCACATGGTGTCTAGTTTGTACTGTATGCGCTTTGATACAGGGAGCCAGTGAAGTTGTGCCAGGAGAGGAGATATGTGGTCAGCTTTTTTCTTTTTGAGTACAAGGCGTACAGCATTGTTTTGAATGCGCTGTAGGATGTGAATGGTGGAGGCAGGAAAACCAGACAGGAGTGAACTGCAATAGTCAATGCGAGACATTATGAAGGAGAGAACGAGTTTTGCAGTTGTTTCGACAGAGAGATACTTCCTGATCAGGCTTATACGATGGAGATGATAGTAGCAAGATCTGGCAGTTTGAGAAACAAAGTTGTTCATGGACAGGGTAGAGTCAATGCAGACACCAAGGTTTTTAGCTGAATCAGAAATTGGGACTGATGTGTTACATAATGGGAGAGAAAGAGGAGGCAGCTGGGAAAGTTTCTGACGGGTGCCAATGAGGATAGCTTCTGTCTTGTCGTCATTAAGCTGAAGTCTATTGTGTGTCATCCAGTTCTTAATGTCCGAGTAACACTCAGTGGTGCGAGTCAACAGGCGCTGTATATTATCAGGTGAGTCACTGTCTTGAAGTTGGGTGTCATCAGCATAGAAGTGGTGTTTTATAGAGTGGGAGTTGATGATGGTGGACAGGGGGGAGGTATAAAGAGTGAAAAGAACAGGGCCAAGGACAGATCCTTGTGGAACACCACAGGTCAGGTATGCAGGTTGAGAGTAAGTGCCATTGATGAGAACAGTTTGTTTTCTGTTTGATAAATACGAAGTGAAAAAGGAGAGAGCAATGTCAGAGATGCCAAAAGTATGATGAAGTCTAGAAAGGAGAATACCATGGTCAATGGTTTCGAAGGCTGCAGACAGATCAAGGAGTGTGAGGAGAGAGACTTTGCCAGTATCAGTTGCAAGGAGGAGATTGTTGAGAATGTGTAGTAGGGCAGTTTCAGTGCTATGGCACTGGCGGTAGGCTGACTGGAAAGGATTGAGGAGATTGTTGGCAGACAGGTGAGAGTTCAGCTGGTTGAGGACGACCTTTTCAAGGAGTTTTGACAAGAAAGAGAGATTAGAGATAGGCCTGTAATTTTTCAGTTAATTTTGGTCTAAATTGTGTTTCTTGAGGAGAGGGTGAACAATAGCAGACTTGAAAGAATCTGGACAGTTCCAGTTTGAAAAGAAGTGTTGATGATGTCAGTGATGAATGGGAGGAGAGTAGGGAGACAATCGGAGTAGAGAGAACCTGGAAGAGGATCCAGTTCGCAGGTTTTGAACGACATGGATCTGATTGTGTTGAAAATTTTAAACCATGTCCTAACACAATAAAGTCAAATTCAATCGATAAGTATAATTTTTTTGAGTCTTGTTTGTTAAATACGCGCTTACATTAGCGCTTGTTTTGATTTGTCTTGTTTTGTTTTTTTTGTCTTTGTTTTGTTAAATACGCGCTTACATTAGCGCTTGTTTTGTTTTGTCTTGTTTTGTTTTGTCTTTGTTTTGTTTTGTTAAATACGCGCTTACATTGGTTTTCTTGTTCTTCTGGTTCCTGTTTTCTTGGGCGCGGGCAGTCGCACTTGTTTTGGAAATCGACAATAAATTTCTTTTTAGGATCATCGCACCAGAAAGGTACCTTTGCGCTCACCTTTTTTTCTATCCGTCCCATTTTCTACGCCACCTTAATTCATGACCAAAGAAGCTGGCACAGTAGTTTTTTTTGGTTTGTTTTGTTTTTGTTTTACAACGCGACGATAATGATGTCGATGAGGATGATAAGCATGATGCTATGGCGTTCTATCCAGGATTGAGACTGCGTGACAGGGCTGTGCTCTATGCTTACTATCATACTATATCCTGGCGTTAACCAGGTCCGAGAGATACAGACACCTGCGGTGCTGGTCAGAAGATTTGAGCAACACCCTCAATGACGCATCCGTGAAGTGGATGAGACTCGACTGGGTAGTCCCAGTCTTCCCAATGAGTCCATAGCACGCCCAGCTCTGGGTAGGAGCCAGTTAGAGCCGAAAAATCCCACAATGATTTTTGAAGGGACTGATGGGATTCGAACCAACAACCTTCCGTTGCGTTAACCACTACACCACGGCGACAGGTTCGAAAACATATTTTCACCTTTTACCCACCACCACCACCACCCTCATCATCATCATATGCCCTGCCGCATGATGTTGGCGATCATGGCCCTCCATACGAATCTGTCCCTTGTCGCTGCAAGTACATCTCCCACCCTCTCCGTCCTCAGCCACTCTGCAAGTCCGTCCAATATTTTCTCCCTGGGTCTACCTGGTGCTCTTTTTCCCTCCAGCTTTCCTGTTGTGATCAGGTGCTCTAATTTCTCTTGCCTCATAAAACCGTTGTGACTAGGTGCTCTAATTTATCTTGCCCATAAAATGGTTGTAACTAGGTGGTCTAATTTCTCTTGTCTCATAAGATAGTTGTGACCAGGTGGTCTAATTTCTCTTGCCTCATAAAATGGTTGTGACCAGGTACTGTAATTTCTCTTGCCTCATAAAATGGTTGTGACCAGGTACTCTAATTTCTCTTGCCTCATAAAATGGTTGTGACTACGTGCTCTAATTTCTCTTGCCTCATAAAATGGTTGTGACTATGTGGTCTAATTTCTCTTGCCTCATAAAATGGTTGTGACTACGTGCTCTAATTTCTCTTCCCTCATAAAATGGTTGTGACTAGGTGGTCTAATTTCTCTTACATCATAAAATGGTTGTGACCAGGTACTCTAATTTCTCTTGCCTCATAAAATGGTTGTGACTAGGTGCTCTAATTTTCCTTGCCTCGTAAAACGTTCTATATTGTGACTTGTCTTTTCCTGGAGGGTGGGGGTGGTTTATACTTTATGATTAATCAAGCAAGACTTAAAAAAAGGGAGAGGGAGACACTGACCTGAACTACGTCAAGACTGTTGGTCTTGTGAATCCACAGGACCTTTCCACCGTTCTGTTTTTCCAGCTCTTGGAGATCGATCGTCCAATTCAACTCGGCTGTGGGAGAGAGGAAGTAGCGCACATCACACGGGTAAGGCATGTGGAGTTTGAACTCCACGCCCAGAAGAGTGGCCATGACATACGAGGTGACGATCCCTTTCTGACGGTCCCCCCAACCCCCACAGCTACTTGTGCAGGCATAGCCGATGACCTTCACCTTAGTCCTAGGACCCACGGGTCGGAAGAGATTCAGCGTGGCGAGGGCGAAAGTGACTACGGCCAGGCAGATTAAAGGTGTTCCGTATTTCTTGGAAAAAAGAAGAAAAAAAAAAAGAAAAGAAAAAACAAGAAAATGGGGATGGATGAATTCTATTTGGTGGTGATGGTGGGATTAGTGGATTACTGTGTATTGATTCATGCGATTTTAAGCACACACACACACACGCACAGACACACACACACACTCACTCACACACATATACACACTCACACACACATACACACACACTCATTCACATACACTCACACACACATGTATACACACTAATACACACAAACACACACTCATTCACATACACTCACACACACACACACACATACACACACACACACACGCACATACACACAATGGAGGGGATGACGGTATAGATGGAAGAAGTTTTTGATTGACTGGTTCAATTTTTACGTCAACGCCCACCTCTGGTGACAAGGCCGACGGGAAGTGGGGGAAGGGGACTTATGTAATCCTACACCGACACCACCAGAACAACAATGATGTTAAGATGGGACAGTGAGAAGGCCAGTTTTAATAGGGAGACTTATCTACTCCTATACTGACACCACCAGAACAACAATGATGTTAAGATGGGACAGTGAGAAGGCCAGTTGTAATAGGGGGACTTACGTATTCCTACACTGACACCACCAGAACAACAATGATGTTAAGATGGGGCAGTGAGAAGGCCAGTTTTAATAGATGGACTTGTCTAATCCTATACCGACACCACCAGAACAACAATGATGTTAAAATGGGACAGTCAGAAGGCCAGTTTCAATGTAGCGTATCCTGGGATTTGAACCCACGTCGAATCCGATGCTCGACCTATTGAGCTATTGAGGCCCGCGCACTGCGCATTACACATAATCAGGCTTTTATTAAGTGGAGCACAGAGCACTGAAACTATCAGATGAACTGACCACATGCAACACAGTTGTTGCGCTGACTTTGGTGGGCATGTAAGGTTGGAAAATCCAAAACAAGTGTGACTGCCCGCGTTCAAGCAAACATGAACCAGAAAAAAACAATAACACCAAAATAGAATCAGAACGCGTATTTAATACAACCAGACAAGACAGGCGCAAAGACCACAAACGAACAAACGCCAGACACAAAAATTAGGAGAAAAAGACGGAAACTTCCTTTTGTTATACTGGACATAGCAGCAGGGAAGTTTCAGTCTTTTTCTCCTAATTTTTGTATTAGGTGTTTGTTCGTTTGTGATCCTACGCTTGACAAAGGCCAGTTGAGCGAAAATATGCGCCTGTCTTTTCTCGTTGTATTAAATACGCGTTCGGATTCTTTTTTTGTGTTTTTTTTTCCCTGATCGTGTACGGTAAGTGTTTTCGTGTTTCCATAAGCCAGCCACTGACATGATTTATATATCTTTAATGTGCACATTTGACATTCTGCATGCGTATACAGGTAAAACAGGTTTCAGTTGATGTTTAAAATAAGAACCAGAAAAAAACACTTAAGAAGAATATGAATGCGTATTTAATACAACAAAACAAGACAGGCGCAAATTTTCGGCTAACTGGCCTTTGTCAAGCGTAAGATTACAAACAATTTTTTTTGTATCTAGTGTTTGTTTGTTTGTAATCTTACGCTTGACAAAGGCCAGTTGTCGAAAATTTGCGCCCTGTCTTGTTTTGTTGTATTAAATACGCGTTCATATTCTTCTTTCGTGTTTTTTTCTGGTTCTTGTTTGCTTGAACGCGGGCAGTCACACTTGTTTTGGATTTCGTTTAAAATAACTCACGTGTTTCTCTACGACTTCCCTGTACTTGTTAACACATTTATGTCATACATTGTTGACAGTGACCGTATTTCATGAACACACACCCTTTGTTAACCCTTTGACTCCCGCACCCTGTCCACCAGCATCATGCATTGTCAGCCATGCCAGCAAAGCAAAATCTTAACCCTTTGACCCCTCACGCTGTCCACCAGCATCCTGAATTGTCAACCATGCCAGCAACCATGCCTGCAGGAAGCTGGTGGATAGGGTGAGGGAGTCAAAGGGTTAAGTTTTTGCTGTTGATGGAGCCAAAGGGTTAAGTTTTTGCTGTTGATGGATAGGGTGCGGGAGTCCACGGGATAAACATGTGTGTCACAAATGTGTTTTGAATTTTGTCTTTGATGCAAATCACTGTGCTTTGCTAGTAAAGTTAGCGCTTGTATCTTAAAATGAATTGAAGAACAAAAAAAACAAAAAAAAACAAAAACATGAGAATGCAGTAAAACCGTAATGAGATATGGACAGGCTTAACGCTTACCCTCCAACATCGCCATCTCAGCACCATCTGAAAAAAAAATGCACAGTGTTCAGCGTTCAATGTTTAACAGTTCTTTTAACTAGGAGTTGTTGGTTTTGTTTGTTTGTTTGTTTGTTTTTTTTAAGCTGAACGAAACCAGCTTAAAAATTGGATTGAGCCTGAACACAACGAAAGCTAAAATCGTGTGCAACGACCATGTGGAAGACAAAGACGAAATGATCGTAATTGACAGTCACACAATTGAAGAGGTCGACCACTATATCATCCTTCGTCAGCATATATCGATGGACTCAGCCTCTAATGAACAAGAGATCAGACGTCGCATTACACTCGGATGGCAAGCATTTGGTAAAGCAAGCGCCATCTTTAGAAATAAAGATATGCCGGTTGTATTAAAACGCCGAGTGTACGACGTATGCATAACGCCGACTGGGACATATGGAGCCGAAACATGGAACCTGACGAAACATCAGCTCCTAAAATTGTGAACCAGGCAAAGGGCCCACGAACGGATCATGATGGGAATCATCTGGAAGGACCGGAAAACGGCGGCATGGGTAAGAGGAAAAACGAAGGTCCAAGACATCATAGACACAGTTTGTGAACGAAAGTGGAACTGGGATGGTCAGGAGATCTGACAACAGATGGATCACCAAAGTGACGCACTGGATCCCTCGAAGCCAAAAAAGGAACTGAGGTCGCCAGAGAACCAGATGGCGAGACGATCTAGAAAAGTTCGACAAACAATGGACCAGAACAGCAGTTAACCGGCAGCAGTGGCGTCCGATGAGGAAGGCTTCCAGGCTGGGTAAGAGAAGAATATAGTTTCTTCTGAAAATTGGCTGGGGTCCAGGGGCAATGTCCCTTCTGGGGGGTCTGGGGGCTTTGCCGCCCAGAAGCTGAAAAATTTCTGTAAATTTTGAGGCATTATGGATGCATTTCCTGATGGCAAATACAATAATTCAGTAATATTTCCTCTGAAAAAAAAATTTCCCCCTGAAACTAGAAGTTCATCCGCTGAAATTAGTGGATCCGCTGAGAGTTACCCAGCCTGGCTTCTGTCCAACAACGGACCCAAACAAGCTGAAGTGAAGGGGGATGGAGGATAGTATCATCATCATCGTTGTCGTGAGTTTTGGCGATCACTGTCCTCCATACAAACGTATCTTTTGTCGCTGCAGGCATATCTCTTACTCTTATTGCCCCCACCTACTCTGCAAGACAAGAAATATTTTCTCCCTAGGTCTACCCGATGCTCTTCTTCCACTCCAGCTTTCCTCTTGTGACTCATCGTCATCATCATCATGTGCCCTGCCGCACTGTGTTGGCCATCATGTGCCTTCACATGAATCTATCCCCTGTTGTGCAAGTACGTCTCCCACCCTCTCTGTCCTCCGCCACCCTGTAAGTCCGTCCAATATTTTCTCCCTGAGTCTACCTGGTGTTCTCTTTCCCTCCAGCTTTCCTGTTGTGACCAGGTGCTCTAATTCCCCTTTCCTCATAAAATATCCTATCGATGTTGCTTGTCTTTTCCTAATCTTCTTTATTAATGCTTTTCTTGTGTCTGCCTCCATGAAGATTGTCTCGTTTGTTTTCTTTGCAGTCCATGGAACTCTGAACGTTCTTCTTAGAAACCACATTTCAGTTGCCTCAAACTTTGTTCCGACTTTGCTTGTTGACTGTCCACACCTCACAACCGTATGAAATTATTGGTTCTATGTAACATTCAAGAACTCTCTTCATGATTTTAATTGACAGGCATTCGTTTGTAATAACGCTTTTCATCTTCTTGAATGCTGCTTTGGTTTGGTCGATTCTGCTAGCTATTTCTGGTGTGGATCTACCGTCTGGTGAGATGACCGTTCCCAGATGTTTAGATTTATCAACCTGTCTCGAAGTTGTACCATTTGCTGTTGTTTTGCATGAAGGGATTTCTCGTTGTTTACTGATTAGGTGTTCAAATTTCTCTTGCCTCATAAAATGTTCTATAAATGTTGTTTGACTTTTCGTAATCTTTTTCATCAATGTTCTTTCTGTGGTTGTTTCTGTCAAGAATCTTTGTTTTCTTTACTGTCTATAGAACTCTTTACATTCTATTTAGAAATCATATTTCAGCTGCCTCAATCTTGTTTTGACTTTGCTTTCTGATTGTCCAGCTTCCATCCCGATAACAACAGTGTCATCATCATCATCAGGTGCCTTGCCGTATGGCGTCGGCGATTATGGACTTCCATCTGTCTCTATCACTTGTTGCCTCAAGCATCTCTTCCACCCTCTTTGTCCCCAGCCACTCTGCAAGTCTGTCCAGTATCTTCTCCCTGGTTCCACCCAGTGCTCTGTTTCCCTCCAGCTCTCCCGCCGTGACCAGGTGCTCCAATTCCCCCCTCCTCAAAAAATGGCCTATACACAGTATGGGTTCTATATAACACCGAAAAAGATTTTCCCGATAGGCATTTGTTAGTAAGAACACTTTTCTTGAAAGCTGCTTTTGCTTGGCAAATTCTGATGGGCATTTCCAATGTGCTTCTGCGGTCTGATGAGATGACTGTTCCCAGATATTCAAACTTATCGACTTGTCTCAACGTTATGCTTTTTGCCATTATTTAGCACGAGGAGATTTCCTGTTTTTTACTGATTACCATGACTTCAGTCTTAATACTGATTAGCTCCAGCCGTTTATTTATGCTTTCGATTTCTATTACATTCAAAAGATTTTGTAGGTCTTTTTTTTCATTTTCTGCAACAAGAACGGTGTCATCTGCATGACAAAGATTGGCTATTATTTTTCTTCCAATTCTTATCGCGGGGCATTCTTCTAGGCTTCTCAGAATGGTCTCGCTATAAAAAGAAAACATTTCTCATGACAGAACACATCCCTGCCTTATCCCTCTTTCGATATTTTGAAAAAGGCTTACCTCATTTTCTACTCTCGTTGCTGCTGTTTGTTCCCAATACACAATCCTTATTATTCTTAGATATTTTCCATCAATATTGAGCTTTTCTGGTTTGGCTGATCAATTCGTCGTGTCTTTCCTGATCAAACTAAGCATAAACCTTATTCAAGGCAATACTATCTTGTCTCAGCTGGTTCTACACTACATAGAAATTACATATCAGTAAAATCAATATTTCATAGCAATAGAGACCAGAAACAATTATATGGCTAACAACGAAAAGAAAAAGAAAAACAAAACAAACAAACAAACAAATGCAAACTTTGAACATTGAGAACAACAACAACAACAGCAACAACAATAAGAAGGAGGAGAAGAAGAAATAGAAGAAGAAGAAGAAGAAGAAGAAGAAGAAGAAGAAGAAGAAGAAGAATCATCATCATCATCATCATCATCATCATCGTCATCATCATCATCATCATCATAGCAACAACTACACCTACAACAACACGGACACTAATAATAATAACAATAATAAATAATAATAATAATAATAATAACAACAATAATACTAATAATAGTAATAATAATAATAATAATAATAATGATAACAATAGTTATAATAACAACAACAATGATAATAATAATGAAAGTAATAATAATGACTATTTTTACAGCACCTCCTCTAACAAGAGCCCTAAGCACTTTATAAACCATGACAGACAAGATACCCGTAAAGTAAGTACATATCATTCCCTATAACTGTGAAGAACACAGATGAACTATAGTATTACAATGTTAAGGAATCAATATCACAAATATGTTATACGCCAGGAGAAACTAAAAAAAACTATCCCTCACACACACACATACACACCTGCGCTCGCACACGCGTACACACACCCACACAATGCATTCTCACATATAAACACACACACACACACACACACACACACACACACACACACACACACACACACACACACACTGCACTCGCCCATATAAAAACACACACACACACGCACATACACGGGCGCGCACACACACACACACACACTAAAGCAGTCACAGACACACAGACATAATATATGCACATACCCATTTTCACACACACACACACACGCACACACACAAGCGCCCACGCACGCACACACACACACACTCTCTCTCACCTTCACACACACAAGCGCGCACGCACACAAACACACACACTATCTATCTATCTCCCAAAACACACACACACACACACACACACACAAGCGCACACACACACACACACACACACTTTCAACACAAGCGCACGCATGCACACACATACATACACACACACACTCTCTATGCATATAGATAGATAAACAGATAGATAGCTTGATAGATAGACAGATAGATAGCTAAATAGATAGATAGACAGCTAAATACACTACGCACAAAAAGTTAAGGATCACTTGCACAAAAATTCATAACTTTCAAAATAAGAAAGCCAATGCGTTGAAGTTTGGCAAACATTTAATTCCATGCTTTAGTGATAACGATACACAATTGCCTTCAATTTCGAGCAATCGTTTGGTGTGTACATTTGATCAAAGTGGGTACGTATCGAAATTTGATTTCCCAAAGTCATTGAAATCACAAGACAGGGCATTCTGATGCTCCCAAAAGTTCAGTAATGCGTGTAACCGCCATGGCTGTTCTGGCACTCGACGCAGCGAGTCCTCATCGAGTTGACCAGGTTGGTGAAGATCCTCTGTGGAAGCGCCTGCCACTCAGCCTGCAGCATCTGGTAGAGGTGTTGGGCATCCCTGGGAGGGGGTGATTGCTCCTCACTTTGCGATCCAGCTAATCCCAGAGGTTCTCAATCGGGTTGAGATCGGGACTGCATGCTGGCCACTCCATTCTGTTGACTCCAGACTGCTGCAGGAAGTCGTTGACCACCCTTGCCCTGTGGGGGCGAGCGTTGTCATCCTGGTAGACAGCCGTCGGTCCCATCTGCTGCAGTGTAGGCACAGCCAGCGGTCGAAGGATCTCATCCCGGTATCGGAGGCCAGTCAGGTTACCCTGTACATGATACAAGGGTGTTCTGTGGTGAAGGCTGAAGGCCCACCAGACCATTACAGAACCTCCACCAAAGGCCACCTTTTCTTGGACAGTGGTGTCAATAAAGCGTTGCCCTGGGCGCCTCCAGACCCTCAGTCGGCCGTCGTTGTGGTTCATGGTGAAGCGTGATTCATCACTGAACAGGACCTGGGACCATTGCTGAAGTGTCCACCTCACGTGACGTCTGCAGAAGGCGCGGCGTGCTGCCCTATGGGCTGGAGTTAAGCGTGGCCGTACAGCTGGGCGACGAGAACGGAGGTTAAACCCATGAAGGCGGTTCCGTATGGTCTGCTGGCTGATGTTGATGTTAGTAGCCACCCTCAGCTGCCTTCGAATGATGCTGGAAGAGGCTGTTCTTGTCTGCAGGGCTTGTCGTTCAATGAGACGATCTTCACGTGGGTTTGTCTTCTTCGGTCGACCAGATCTGCATCTTTCATGGACCCTCCCAGTGGCTGTGAAGCGTTGAATCAGTCTGACAATGACCAAGATGGACACCTGAAGTCGCCTGGCCACTTCTCGCTTGGGAACACCATCTTGGAACCATGCAACAGCTCGTCCCCTCTCAAACTCGCTCAATTTTCGTCGTGGAGGCATTGTCAGATCAGGCCTACTACTGGTGGAATGTCTTCTTATAAAGCCAAGCAAGAGACAGCATCTCACACATAAACAGCAGTGCTTGCACGTGCATAATGGTTTTTCCATCTGGCTTGTGCAATGTGTTCAGGCAGAACGGTCCAAAACAAGGTCCTTTTTCGCAAGTTTCCGCTTTTCCGTTTGCGGCCAAGCTCAGTAGTAGAGAATCCCGTGCAATTTTCGCACTAACACAACATCGCCCACTTACAGCTGAACAAGAATTCATAACAATTTGGCTGGACTGAGAAATAAATAACAGTAGCGAACTGAGTTTATTACGCACCTGTTTTCTCATAGTGATCCTTAACTTTTTGTGCGTAGCTTAGATAGATAGATAGATCAAATTTAACACACACACACACACACACACACACACACACACACACGCCCTGCGCGCGCGCGCACGCGCAGACACACGTGTGTGTTTGTGCCTAAGTTCTAAGCTCATATGCACAAAGAATGGATTAAGAAGTAAGGCGACCTGTCACAGTCTGGCTATAGGTGTCATCAATAATAAAATGGTATGGGGAATTCTGAGAGGAAATTGTTGGGAGCGGCTCTGTAAGATAATTACCTGGTTGGCGCATTTCTAATAGGAGCAACAGACAACGAGAAGTACTGATTAGAAACAGACTAACAAACAGACTCACAGGCAGATAGATAATATAAACAGACAGACAAGCATACAGACAGATAATTCCTCAGCAACCCAAAATCTACACTCATGTTAATAGAAATAAGCTTGTATGCTTTCGATCGGTGAAACTATTGGTACGACCATTGAAAAAATATCTCTGTTATGAGGTTTTTATTCCCCTCTTTTATGACCATTGTTTTGTGAAATTATAATAGGCACAATCTTATTATAATTTACACATATATCACGCCTAAACGAATATTATCCATCAAGGAATTTCACTTACTTTTTGTTAGGCCTGATCGGTTCAGCGAACCCTCGTCAGACTGGTGGGCAGAGGCTTGTTGTAGAACTATTCAGCTGTGAGAACACTTCTCACTATCTGTGTGTGACCCCATTCTGATTTTCTGTTCATCAGTAGGTTGCTTGGGGCGTTGTGTATTTGGACTGCTTCACTGATTTGTCGGTCCAATGCACTTTTATGTTTGCCTGTCACTGTCATCACAAACTCGGGTATGTTTTCTTCATGTTTGTGTGTAGTATTAACATGTCTATAGAGGACTGAGTCATTATCTTTGTTCTTATAGGCTGCCATATGTTCTAACCCCCTACTGTAGCCATTACGGGCGGTCTCTCCATAGTAAACAGATTTACATTTATCACACACTATTTGATATGTGATATTGTTTGCCCTGCATCCCCCCTTCTCACTCCCTGCACATACCATACAATTTTGTTGGTCATTACATTTTCTGTTGGGAAATGGGTGGGATCGCTGGAGGATGTTTTTGATTGACTTCCCTGATGTCTCTACTACTCTTATCTTTATGTTAGTTTTCTTGATTTCACATTCAAAGTCTTTCTTCAGTTTGGAT
>JAPXFY010000033.1:12234252-12239252 GCA_030674185.1 Monoplex corrugatus
AGACAGGGACACACACACAGACAGGGACACACACACAGACAGGGACACCACACACAGAGACAGGGACACACACAGACAGGGACACACACAGAGACAGGACACACACAGACAGGGAGCACACACAACAGGGACACACACAGACAGGGACACAACACAGACAGGGACACACACAGAGACAGGGACACACACACAGACAGGGACACACACACACAGACAGGGACACACACACAGACAGGGACACACACACACAGACAGGGACACACACACAGACAGGGACACACACACAGACAGGGACACACACACAGACAGGGACACACACACAGACAGGGACACACACACACAGACAGGGACACACACAGAGACAGGGACACACAGAGACAGGGACACACACACAGAGACAGGGACACACACAGAGACAGGGACACACACACAGACAGGGACACACACACAGACAGGGACACACACAGACAGGGACACATACACAGACAGGGACACACACAGACAGGGACACACACACACAGACAGGGACATACACAGAGACAGGGACACACACAGAGACAGGGACACACACACAGACAGGGACACACACAGACAGGGACACAACAGAGGGACACACACAGACAGGGACACACACACAGACAGGGACACACAGAGACAGGGACACACACACAGACAGGGACACACAGACAGGGACACACAGAGACAGGGACACACAGAGACAGGGACACACACAGAGACAGGGACACACAGAGACAGGGACACACAGACAGGGACACACACGGAGACAGACACACACACAGACAGGGACGCACCCCTACATACATACAACCCTGAGCAAACTGATGAAGCCTGATCGTTCAGTGTTCTGATTGTTTTTCTCCTGTTCGTTAAATTGTTTGATGTCACCTTATATGATACAATGCCTTCATGATTTCACAGATTCGTTGAACCCATAGAGACCTCTTATATCTTTTCTTTCTTTTTCTTTCTTTCTTTCTTTTATTCATTTGTTTATTTATTTATATGTATTTATGTATCTATTTATATATATATTTGTTGTCTAAAAGCACGTATGTGAATATACGTTAAAAGAAATAACGAACACACATACACACACATACCTACACACAAACACACACACGTACCCACAAACACACACAAACACATACCCACACATACACACATATACACACGCACACACACATGTTAACACACACCCACACACACAGACACACACAACCATTTAAAATAATTCTTCGGCCAGAATGACTGAAAAAAATACCACTAACACACACACACAGAACACACACAACACACACATACCCACACACACAAAACCATTTAAAACAATTCATCAGCCGGTATGACTGAAAAAATACCACAAACACACACATACACACACATATACCCACACACATACCCCCCCCCACACACACACACACATACCCCCCCCCACACACACACACATCCACACACAGATATATACACACACACATACCCACGCACACATACCCCCTCCCCCCCATACACATACACACACCGAAAACACCTCTTCAGCCGCTCGTTTGAGAGCTCCACTTTGGTCTCTTACGGGTATAATTTACGACAGGTCAAATGACTGACACGATACAGTACACTAAGCACAATGCAGTCAGCATAATACAACAGTACACACAGTACAACAGTACAAACAGTACACACAGAACAAACAGTACACGCAGTACAAACAGTACACGCAGTACAAACAGTACACAGTACAAACAGAATAGTACAAGATCACATGTCTATCATTATATGGCAAGTCGGCGGCTCGTGTGAAACAAGAGTCCACTTATGAATTATTATATCGTTACTATGATTACTATTATCATCATCATCGTCATCGTCCGTCGCCGTCACAGTCATCATCATCACCACCATCGTCATCATCACCATCGTTTTCATCATCATCACTATTATTATCAACATTAGTAGTAGTAGTATCATCGTCTTTATCGTTTTATAATCATTATTATAATGTTTTTATCATTATCGTCATCATATAGGGCCTACTACATATACATATATATGTGTGTGTGTGTGTGTGTGTGTGTGTGTGTGTGTGTGTGTGTGTGTGTATGTGTGTATGTGTGTGTCATTGCATATGTATATACTAACTCTCAAGAAACTAATCATGATCATAACAATAGCAATAATAATAACAATAATATAACAAGATAATAATAATAATATAATAATAATAATATAATAATAATAATAATAATAATAATAATAATAATAATAATAATAATAATACGTAACAAGAACAACAGTAAGAAAGAAGAAGAAAGGAAGAAGAGGAAGAAAGACAGAACGAAGATTAGATACATCCTTCACCATGTTTTCTCTTTGAAGACACGCACGCACGCACGCACGAACGCACGCACCCACGCGTGCGCGAGCGCGCGCGCGCACACCACACACACACACCACACATAATGCATCTATTTCATGCATGAATGAAGACAATTTTTCTCACACTGGGCGAAGCAGCAGGGATGTTTTAGTCTTTTATTTTTATCCTAGTATCTGTATTTGGTATTTGTTCGTTTGTGATCTCACGTCTACGCTTGACAAAGGCCAGTTGGCCAAAATTTGTGCCTATGTTGTCTGGTTGTATTATATTAAATACGCATTCTGGTTCTATTTTCGTGTTTTTCTGGTTCCTGTTTGCTTGAACGCGGGCAGCCACACTTGTTTTGGAAAACTACAAATGCAGATCAGATAAGGTGTGCTGACCGCACAACCACCGACAGCGCTGTAGCGTACAGGCTTCAACTGAGATTTTTATCGCTCCGCATGTAATTGTCTGGGAATCTGACGATATTAATAGGAATAGCCAGTCTCAAAACTATTTGAATGTCGTCATGAAAGTATTACGTTACCTCATAAAGAGCGCCGATGTGACTTAGATACGGATAAGTCAGTAACACAAACAATCACGATACGCGATGTGCCAGATCCGCGAGTGTTCATTGATTCATTGCGATGTGTCGTTACGCTCTGTGCCCAGCCGTTCATTTCAGTTCCCGGCTTCAATATCTCGTGAAAATTCACTCCAAAACTGGAAAATAACCTTATTCATTTCCCGTCTTATATTCTATACTTTCGATCTTTAGTTTACATTTACATGAAGCGACTTACTGTTTTCTAGCAATTAGTTCAACTGTTTAAAGTTTGTTTCCTAGACTGCCAAAGAACAAAATTAATAGTAAATACGAAAACCTGAACGTGCTTCGATCAATACCGATGTCGGACGCTAGTGGCTCCAGAAAAATTGAAACAAGCAGACGACTTGAAAGGAGCGACAAAATTCAACATACCTGTTTAGCTATTGAGTCGGCTTGACCGGGCATATCCTTGTGTTTTTGTGACAAGTTCTAAACCCAATGAAATTTTCGTTGCGAGCAGAGACATACGTCTGCTCAGTTCCCTTGCAGGAGTAGAATTACCGCCCGTGTGTGAAACAGACGACTTCGCGTGCTTCTCGGTACAAACCGACCCTTCCCTCGTGACACAGAGTTTGTGCGGACGGCCGCGGTCGGTGAAGCCTGAATCGACCTGTCAACCGTTTGTAAGAACGAATGTTACCATTTCGGTTTTCGTTTTGTTGTGTGTACTTTAAGTTTCGGTGATGTTGAGTTGAACGCGTTTCTGATTTGGTTGTGGAGTTAATGTAACATTGCTGTACTATTGTTTTTTTTACATTTGTTTGTCACCCCCTCCCCCCCCCCTCCCGGGGATGCCGGGGTCTCTTTCAGTTTAAATAGTGTGCGCACTTTCTGGAAATTCTGTGCTAGAAATTTCCTCTTCTCTATCACTCTCTTTGTTTCTGCCTTGTTCCTTTGCTCTCTGTCATTTCTTTCTATCATTTTCTGCCTTGCTGGTCCATTCACCTGTGTGTGTTTGTTAAGAGGTCTTACGTACTTTTTCTTGGGATTGATAATTGGGTACATGTATTACGTGCAGTTTTGGCTTTAGGGAGGAAGCAATTTTAGGTAATTTATGCCAGTTTTTAAAATAAAATTATATGTTTTGACATCCGTAGGTATGCCTATATTTGTATTCAGGTGTGTTTTTTAAATCCCCTGTGCGATAAATTGGACGGAGTGGTCAACGCCAGGGGCAAATACTTGGATTATGTGCGCAATTGCATTGATATGTGTTCTTAATTTTCTTTTTTTTTTTTTTTCTTTTTTGTTGTTGTTGAGGTTTTGTATGTTTCGATGCGGTTATAGCCCTGATATGGCTCCACGCAGTTGGCTGGGCTTTAAACAACAATAACAATAACAATTTGATACGATGCTGGTGTGAGCCAACGATGATTCTTCGAATTATCACTGCAGTGTGTAATTTTCGCCAATAAATGATGATGCCAGAAGAGAAAGTACATAGACTTTATAGAACACATAGAGGTGAATGGACCAGTAAAGCAGAAAATGATAAGAACAAATGACAGAAAGCAAAGCAATAAGACAGAAACAAAGAGAGTGGTTTTTATTCTTAGATGTAAGGCACTTTTTTACTTTTTATGTATAGTCTTTTATTCTTGAACTGACCAAACACACACATGCGTGCATGAAGGCCACATGTGTGTGTGTGTTTTTGTGTGTGTGTGTGTGTGTGTGTGTGTGGTGTGTGTGGGGGAAATGTGTGTGTGTGTTGTGTGTGTGCGTGCATGAGCCACATATGTGTGTGTGTGTGTGTGTGTCTGCGTGCATGAAGGCCACATATGTGTGTATGTGTGTGTGTGTGTGGTGTGTGTGTTGCGTGTGGTTGTGTGTGTGTGGTGTTGTTGCGTGCATGAAGGCCAATATATATGTTATAATTGTGTGTGTGTGTGTTGTGTGTGTGTGTTTGTTGTGTGTGTGTGTGTGTGTGTGTGTGTGGCATGTGTGTTTTTGATTATGTGTGTATATTGTGTTGTGTGTGTGTGTGTGTGTGTGTGTGTGTGTGTGTGT
>JAPXFY010000033.1:12246752-12254252 GCA_030674185.1 Monoplex corrugatus
ATCAACATTATTATCTGCCTACGTCCTAAAGCAATCCTACCTCTTTGCCTATCAGCGCCAAAAATCCACGTTGGAATAAGATATCAACGTACCTTCACTACATGTTTCTGGCAAAAGCTCAGCACCTCTGCCAGGTTGAGTGACCCATCTCCTGGCACAACCGTGACTGACTGACCGTTCTGTCTCTCTCTCTGTCCGTATTCTCTGTGTGTGTTATTTTCTCTTTTCATTTATAGAGATGGATCAGAACATGCTGGGGCTCTGATCTGGGCAGTGGCGTTTTTTTTGTTAGGGTTTATTTACTTAGCCTTGGTCTTTCACGAGATAACCACAAGAAGAACATTAACAAAGAGTAGGAAAACACAAGCAACATTTACAGGACATTTTATGAGGCAAGAGAAGTTAGAGCACCTAGTTACAACAGGAAAGCAGGAGGAAAAGAGGCAGAGCCGAGGTTTAGATTCCTGTAGGAGATTGGGATAATTCGGAATGGGGGGTTCATTTTACGACTGACACCCCAGCAACTGAAGAGGACGTTGGTTATTATTACTGACAACAGTGGTAGATGAACACTTATCTTATCTCTCAGACACACAGAACACATGATGTTAGATGGGAAGAAAGAAGGCGTTTTAATAGGGATGTCTATCCTAACTGACACCACCAGAACAACAATGATGTTAAGATAGGACAGCGAAGAAGGCCAGTTTTAATAGGGGGACTTATCTAATCCTATACTGACACCACCAGAACAACAATGATGTTAAGATGGGACAGCAAGAAGGCCGGTTTTAATAGGGGGACTTGTCTAATCCTATACTGACACCACCAGAACAATAATGATCTTAAGATAGGACAGTGAGAAGGCCAGTTTTAATGTAGCGCACCCAGGGAGCAAATACTGGACGGACTTGTAGAGTTGCTGAGGACAGAGAGGGTGGGAGATTTGTTATCGTTATTTTTGATTAAAGCCCAACTGACTACATAGAGGGTGTGAGGGTGTACTTGCAGCGACAAGGGATAGATTCGTATGGAGGGCTATGATAGCGAAAACGTGTCATGGGTGTGTGTGTTGGTTGTGTGTGTGTGTGTGTGTGTGTGTGTGTGTGTGTGTGTGTGTGTGTGTGTGTGTGTGTGTGTGTGTGTGGTGTGTGTGTGTGTGTTGTGGACGGAGCAGCAGGGAAGTTTCAGTCTTTTTCTCCTAATTTTGTATCTGGTGTTTGTGAACTTACGCTTGACAAAGGCCAGTTGGCCAAAATATTTGCGCCTGTCTTGTCTTGTATTAAATACGCGTTCTGATCTGTTTTCGTGTTTTTTCTGGTTCCAAATTTGAAAGTATTTGTTCGTTCATGATAGTGTATATGTTTTCTGGCATATGTAAATTTTAACACACACACCCCCCCCTCCCACTCCAATTCCATTTTCACCTCCCCCGAAATGGCAGCTCCATATAACTACTACCGAAAGATTTCATTGCTAAAGTATTTTGAAACATAGTCAAGGTAGGGCCTCAGGACCTGGCCAGCTCATGGATTTATGTGCAGGCTTAAGGCTTGTGCCATGATCACCATACACATAGCACCTGTGACGTTAGTGCATGTGGCATTCGTTCCGAGCGCGGAGACGTCATCTTGAGAAACTGAAACTGAAACTGAAACTACCATAAAGTAATTTGAGAACAAAGGCCTTAGAACGAAACGGGGTTAGGTTGGTGTTGTGACTACTTGTTTGTTGAGGGAGGTTACGGAGAACAGCTCCATTTCACATGTGCGCAGGAAAACGAAGTGCTAAAGTTTACATTTGCTATTCGATTTGTTTGCTTTCTCCTCTCTACCCACTCCCCTTCCCCCACACTCCCTCTCTCTTTCACTCTCACACTCTCTGTCTCTGTCTGTCTGTCTCTCTCTCTCTCTCTCTCCACACACACACATACACACACACACAGACACACACACACACAAACATACACAGACACACGCAGACAAACCAAACATAGACACACACAGACAGACAGACAGACACACACACGTAGACATACACACACATACACAGGCAGACAGACACATATACACACACACAAACACACACATACACACAGACACACACAGACAAACACACACATACACACATACACACACACATACACAAACACACACACACAAACACACACACCTACACAGACACACACACAGACAGACACACACATATACACACACAGATATACACACAGACACATACATACACAGACACACACATAAACACACAAACACACAACACATACTACACAGACACACACAACAACAACACATACAACATACAACATACACAACACACAATACACACAAACATACACACAAACACAACATACATACACATACACACACATACACACACACAAACACACACACACAAACACACAACATACACACACATACACAGATACACACACAGACAGACACACATATACACACACAGATGCACACACAGACGCACACATACACAGACACACACAGACATACAACATACACACATACACAAACACACACACATACACACACACACACAAACACACACAAACACACACAAACATCACACACACTCACACACACACAAAACACACAGACACACATACACACACACTCACATACACAAACACTCACAAACATATACACACACAATCACACACACACAAACATACAGACACACACACATACAAACACACAGACACACACAAACACACTCACACACAAACACAGACACACACAAACACACACACACACAAACACACACAAACACACAAACACACACAAACAAACAAACAAACACACACACACATGCAAACACACACACAAACACACAAACACACATAGTGCGTGCTAAAAGCATCATCACCACCACCAGCACAGCAAACACAGCCACTATGGAAGACTAATCAAGCAACACAACAACACACACACACACCCAAACACACACACACACACACCACACCCTCACACCCCCCCACACACACACACACACACTATTTTCCTGCCTATGGCTCTCCTACACATGTCTCTTTCAAAGAACACAAGCTGTCACTCATGGATTTCATTATGAATTCAGCCTCAACCACGACACAACAATGCATAGAAACAGGTGGAGGGCCATGATCGCCCACAAGATGTGGCAAGGCACTTGATGATGATGATGACAACCACGACACAACAATGGCTAGAAACAGGTGGAGGGCCATGATCGCCTACAACATGTGGCAAGGCACTTGATGATGATGACGACTACACACACAACAATGGCTAGAAACAGGTGGAGGGCCATGATCGCCAACAACATGTGGCAAGGCACTTGATGATGATGACGACTACGACACACAACAATGGATAGAAAAAGGTGGAGGACCATGATCGCCAACAATATGTGGCAAGGCATTTGATGATGATGACGACTACGACGCACTGATTTATAATAATAATAATAATAATAATAATTACAATATTTATATAGCGCAAAATCTTGATAAAATCAACTCTAAGCGCTGAAACAGACACACACGCACGTACGCACATACACGCACGCACACGCGCACCACACACACACACACACACACACACACACACACACACACACACACACACACACGCATGGCTATAAATGGAAAATTATAGATAGCATATTATATACAATTATATATTACAATTACAGACGTATTTCCTTTTCAATACTTGCAGTTCTAGTGTAGACCAACAGCAGTAAGTATAACCCCTTTGATACCCACACCCTATAGTGTAGACCACAGCATATTACCTTTGACTCCCACACCATAGTGTAGACCAACAGCAGAAAGTATAACCCCTTTGATACCCCACCCTATAGTGTAGACCACAGCATATTAACCCTTTGACTCCCACACCCTATAGTGTAGACCAACAACAGTATTAACCCTTTGACACCCACACCCTATAGTGTAGACCAACAGCAGTATTAACCCTTTGACTCCCAACCCTATAGTGTACAACAACAGTATTAACCCTTTGACACCCACACCCTATAGTGTAGACCACAGCAGTATTACCTTGACTCCACACCTAAGTGTAGTCATAGCAGTATTAACCCTTTGACATCCACACCCTATAGTGTAGACCAACAGCAGTATTAACCCTTTGTCTCCTACACTCTATAGTGTAGATCAACAGCAGTATTAACCCTTTGTCTCCCACACTCTATAGTGTGGACCAACAGCAGTAAGTATTAACCCTTTGACTATCACACTCTATAGTGTAGATCAACAGCAGTATTAACCCTTTGTCTCCCACACTCTATAGTGTAGACCAACAGCAGTAAGTATTAACCCTTTGTCTCCCACACTCTATAGTGTAGATCAACAGCAGTAAGTATTAACCCTTTGTCTCCCACACCCTATAGTGTAGACCAACAGCAGTAAGTATTAACCCTTTCACTCCCATACTCTATAGTGTAGATCAATAGCAGTGTATATTAACCCTTTGTCTCCCACACCCTATAGTGTAGCCCAACAGCAGTAAGTATTAACCCTTTGACACCCACAACTCTATAGTGTAGATCAACAGCAGTGTCTTTCTTTCTCCTTTGCTTTCTGTCATTTCTCCCTATCATTTTCTGCCTTGCTGGTCCATTCACCTGTAGTGTTCGATAAAGTCTTACATACTTTCTCTTAGGATTGATAATTGGGTACACGTATTAAGTGCATTTTCGGCTCTAGAGAAATGTGATATACAATATAATAGCAATTTTAGATAATTCAGGCCTGTTTCATATATGTTTAAGTGTCCTTAATTATGTGCGCTGTGTCTTGCTCCGTTGCTCCGGGGTGAACGCCGGCGTGCGCTGACTGATTGCTCTGTTCCCTACGGCACGCACCTATACGTGCGCTGTACTTTTGAAAAATTCTTGTAGTCAAACCCTTGCCCTTTAAGTGACGAAAGTTATTTCAGACTACAGTGACATGTTCCCACCATAGTATAATACCGTCATTTATCAATTCAAATCCGGTTCACAGACACTTTTTGTTCTTAAAACAGAGTACCCCTCGCTGGGTGATTCCGACCTGGTCTTGTCAAGCACATTTCGTATCAACACAGGCGCTTGACTCTGTACATCTCCCTGCCCCGAATAATGTTTACCCTATAGACATTTATGATATTTTTGAAAATGATGACGAGGACGACACGATGGTTATATTGTATGTGTGGGTGTGGTTTTTGTATGTTTGTGCACGTGAGTTGGGTTTATATCCCTGCCTCTGTCTACATGTGTATATAAACGCGCCTATAACATACACGTGTACCTACTCACATACATACATACACATAATTGCCTGCATAAAACTAGGTCTAGATTACATATTTCATGGAGATTGCATCTCTTCCACCACCTCCCACTGCCCCCACTCTCTCTCTGTCTCTCTCTGTCTCTCACCCCCCCCCCCCCCTCTTTGTCACGTCATCCCTATTTTTATCATGAAATGATTTGTACTGTCGGTGCTTCTCGACGTTTCGTTAACAATGTCTTTCCGTCTCACCCCAGTACTTCAAGTAAAATAGACAGGCCTGGTGATCCATGCCAGTTTTTGTATGCTGGTCAGTGTGAGCTGACTGGCTCCTCTGTAAAACTTCAGACTAAATATCTCGTGACTAAAGTTTGGCCTAACCCCACAACATGACGTGGGTCGTTCGCTCTCTCTTAGTTTAACCCTTTTACTCCCACAACACCCACACGGGGATCCCGGGGCTCTTTCAGTATAAATAGTATCCCCCACCTTTTGGAAATTCTGTGCTAGAAATTTTCTCTTTTCTGTCATTCTTTTTGTTTCTTTCTTCCTCCTTTGCTTTCTGTCATTTCTTCCTGTCATTTTATATACCTTGCTGGTCCATTCACCTGTATGTGTTCGATAAAGTCTTGGGTACTTTCTCTTAGGATTGATAATTGGGTACATGTATTAAGTGCATTTTTGGCTCTAGGGAAATGAGATGTACAGAAGCAATGTTAGATAATTTAGGCCTGTTTTATATATGTTTAAGTGTCTTTAATTATGTTTAAATTTGTATTAAGTTTTTTTTTTAAATCCGTGGCGGTAAATTGAACGGAGTGGTCAATGTCAAAGGCATATCTCCTTAGATTATGTGCTCGAATGCATTGTTATGTGTATACAGCTTTTCTTTTTTCCATTGTCTTTTTCCTGTTGAAGTATTGTGTACGTAGTCAAATGGTTATAGCCCTGATATGGCTCTACGCAGTCGGCTGGGCTTTAAACAAAAAACACTAACACTCCCGCAGCCTGTCCACAAGCTGCAAAATTTTAACTCTTACTCCCTCACCCAACACTGAAAGGGTTAAGTTTTTGCTTCGCTGTTATGGCTGACAATACAGGATCTGGCAGATAGGGTGAGGAAGTCAAAGGGTTAAGTTTTTGTTTTGCTGTTATGGCTGACAATACAGGATCCTGGGAGATAGGGTGAGGAGTCAAAGGGTTAAGTTTTTGCTTCGCTGTTATGGCTGACAATACAGGATCCTGGGAGATAGGGTGAGGGAGTCAAAGGGTTAAGTTTTTGTTTTGCTGTTGTGGCTGACAATACAGGATCCTGGGAGATAGGGTGAGGAAGTCAAAGGATTAAGTTTTTGTTTTGCTGTCATGACTGACAATACAGGATCTGGCAGATAGGGTGAGGGAGTCAAAGGGTTAAGTTTTTGCTTCGCTGTTATGGCTGACAATACAGGATCCTGGGAGATAAGGTGAGGGAGTCAAAGGGTTAAGTTTTTGTTTTGCTGTTGTGGCTGACAATACAGGATACTGACAGATAGGGTGAGGGAGTCAAAGGGTTAAAGTTTTTGTTTTGCTGTCATGACTGACAATACAGGATCTGGCAGATAGGGTGAAGGAGTCAAAGGGTTAAAGTTTTTGTTTTGCTGTCATGACTGACAATATAGGGCACTGGCAGACAGGGTGAGAGAGTCAAAGTGTCCGAGATATGGTTTCTAAGATGAATGTTGAGAGTTCCATGGACAGCAAAGAAAACAAATGAGACAGTCTTGACGCAGACAGACAAGACGATCATTGATAAGGAAGATTAGGAAAAGACAGGCAACATTTAGATGCCATTTTATGAGGAAAGGGGAATTAGAGCACCTGGTCACAACAGGAAAGCTGAAGGGAAAGAGAGCACCAGGTAGACCCAGAGGAAAACATTGGACGGGCTTGCAGAGTGGCTGGGACAGACAGGGTGGAAGATGTACTAGCGGCAATAAGGGATAGATACATATGGAGGGCCATGATCGCCAACACCATACGGCAGGGTACTTGATGATTTACTTCATAATATTATTGATAATTTTATGCACAACTATTGCATGCACAAACACACACACACACACACACATACAAACATAGCACACGCGCGCACACACACACACACACGGGCGCACACACACATGCACACATATTCTTACACAAGCATGTGTGCACGCGCC
>JAPXFY010000033.1:12266752-12271752 GCA_030674185.1 Monoplex corrugatus
CCTCCAGCTTTCCCGTTGTGACCAGGATTGATAGGGATTCGAATCCACAACCTTCCAGTTGGTATTACATTGCATTAACTACTAACACCACGGTACTGATATTATTTATTTGTTTATTTATTATTGATTGATTGATTGATTGATTTATGTATTTGTTTGTTTATCTATTTGTTTGTTTATTTATCTATCTATCTGTTTAAGCAATACTGACCCGGCCCTATCTTACGCCGCCTCCTCCCCCCCCCCCCCCTAGGTTCCCCTCAGTGCCCCGCCCCCCTCCCGCTGCCCCCAATCCACTGCATCTCTCCTGTTTATTTAAGCAACAATGATCCCGGTTCTATCTTACGCCGCCTCCCACCCTCTTCTGGAATCCCCTCAGTGCCCCTCCCCCCCCCCCTTCCGCTGCCCCCAATCCACTTTATCTCTAGTGTTTATATTTTCCATGTGTCTTTGGAGCGGTGTGTGTGTGTGTGTGTGTGTGTGTGTGTGTGTGTGTGTGGGTGGGTGGGTGTGTGTGTGTGCATGCATGCGCGTGCGCGCGTGCGGCACGCCAGTATGTGCAGGTGGGGTGGGGTGTGTGTGTGTGCGGGGGAGGGGGGGAGAGGGCATTGCGAGCATGTCTTTTTGAGTTTTATTCATTTGTTGATTCATTTGCTTGTTTGATTTAGTGATTGTTTGATTTGCTCTAGTCATTATCATAATTTGTATCGATGTAAAGCGCTTAGAGCTCAGTCGAGAAAAGGCGCTCAACAAATCTTCGTTATTATTATTATTATTATTCATACTATGATTTAATTACTGATCAATCCCAGTTACGTCGACAGATCAGTTAGAACAAAATACAGGGAATGTTTGCGCATTCAGTAATATTCAAACTCACACGCGCTCATGCGTAGGTGCATAGGTGCACTCAGACAGACAGACAGACAGACAGACAGACAGACAGACAGACAGACAGACAGACACAAACCACAACACACACACATGCGCACACACTTTCTCTGTCTCTGTCTCTCTCTCACACATACACACACGCACACTCACACACACACACACACACACACACACACACACACACACACACACACACACACACACACACACACACACACACACACACACATACATACATACACACACTTTCTCTGTCTGTCTGTCTGTCTGTGTGTGTGTGTCTCTCTCACACACACATACATACACGCACACTCACACACACGCACGCACATACTCACAGACACACACACATACACACACACGCACACACACACACTCTCTCTCTTTATCTCTCTCTCTCACACACACACACATGCTCACACACACACACACTCACGGGCACACACACACGCGCACACACACATACATACATACATACATACATACATACATATATACATACATACATACATATATACATACATACATACATATATACATACATACATACATACATACATACATACATACATACATACATACATACATACATACATACATACACAAAAATTTCACTTACACGCTAACGAAATGAATAAATCAGTAAATAAACGAATAAACACACAGATAGAAAGTATATCAAGAACGCCACAGATACGAGTAAAACATAGTCTGTCTCTGATCCAGCATGTATGCCAGACACATATGCCCCAAAGTTTTAAGCGAATGGACATTCCCATCCCCTGTCCCGCAAAAAAATTGCAAATCCATCTTTCTTCAGATGTACGAAAACACAGTCGAGCTTCACGAAATCCAAAACAAGTGTGACTGCCCACGTTCAAGCAAACAGGAACCAGAAAAACACGAAAATAAAATCAGAACGAGTATTTAATACAACAAGACAAGACAGGCGCAAATTTTCGGCCAACTGGCCTTTATGAAGCGTGAATGTAAGATCACAAACAAACAAACACCAAATACAAAATTAGGAGAAAAAGACTGAAACTTCCCTGCAGCTTTGTCTGGTGGGAGAAGAGGACTAAACTTAATGAAATCTTACATTCACGCTTGACAAAGGCCAGTTGGCCGAAACTTTGCGCCTGCCTTGCTTTGTTGTATTAAATACGCGTTCTGATTCTTTTTTCATTTTTTTCTGGTTACAGTCATCATCATCAGGTGCCCTGCCG
The DNA here is from genome assembly GCA_030674185.1 of Monoplex corrugatus. Taxonomy (NCBI): domain Eukaryota; kingdom Metazoa; phylum Mollusca; class Gastropoda; order Littorinimorpha; family Ranellidae; genus Monoplex; species Monoplex corrugatus. Next base: position 12,268,873 of record JAPXFY010000033.1, read on the forward strand.
CATGGCGTTGGCGATCATGGACTTCCAACCATCTCTATCTCTCGTTGCACCCAGCATCTCCACCACCCTCCTCATCCCCAGCTACTCTGCAAGTCCGTCCAGCATTTTCTCCCTGGGTCTACCTGGTGCTCTCTTTCCCTCCAGATTTCCCGCTGTGACCAGGTGCTCCAAATCCTCCTTCCTCATAAAATGGCCTACAAATGTTGCCTGTCTTCCTAATCTTCCTTATGAGTGATCTACTTGTGTCTGCCTCCATCAAGACTGTCTCGTTTGTTTTCTTTGCTGTCCATGGAACACTGGTTACAGTAGAGCTTGAAAAAAACCCCCACAAAAAACCCATAAGCCAGAACATTATGTGTGAGCGTGTGTTAGAGGTGGGAAGAGAGGAGTTGGAGTGGGGAGAGGAAGGTGAAGTCTATGTATGAGTCCAGGCTGAAATTATCTTAGTTGTGTTTTATGTAATATCTTGTCACTGGTTTCTCTTCCAAGTCGAAACGTCTCACAATTGTTTTGTTTTCTTCTTTTTTTTTTTTAGGATCATTGCATTCAGGGAGGTTACCTTTGTGCTCACCTTTTTTTTTTTCGTCCCATTTTCTACGCCACTTTAATGGCCACAGAAGCTGAAACAGTGTTTATTATGCGATGATGATGATGATGTCGATGTGGATGATAATCATGATGCTATGGAGTTCCATCTAGGATTGAGACTGCGTGACAGGGTTGTACTCTATGCTTATTATCATAATATATCCTGGCATCAACCAGGCCCGAGAGATACAGACACCTGCGGTGTTGGTCAGAAGATTTGAGCAACACCCTCAATGCCGCATCCGTGAAATGGATGAGACTCGACTGTGTGGTTCCAGTCTTCCCAATGAGCCCATAGCATGCTCAACTCAGGGTAGGAGCCGGTTAGAGCCGAAAAATCCCACAATGATTTTTGAAGGGACTGATGGGGATTCGAATCCACAACTTTCTAGTCGGTAGTCCGTTGTGTTAACCACTACACCACGGCGACTGGTAAGCCTCACAATTGTACATCAACACCGCATCCCCCTTCCCTCATTCCTATTGTTCTCAATTTATTTATTCTTGTTTTCTAACAAGTCTCTCAATGTGTGTGTCTGTCTGTAACAAAACTCTGTGAGCAAGATTTTCTCATCTCTTTATGGATGGCTTCAAGCCAATTTTTTTTTATCAAAGCTATGATCTGTTTAACCTTTTGAATACTGCACATGCAGGAAGCTGGTGGATAGGGCGAGGGAGCCAAAGGGTTACATTTTTGTTTTCCTGTGGTGGTTGACAAAGCAGGATGCTAGTGGACAGATTGAGGAAGTCAAAGAGCTGAACGTCGTGAAAGCGTAAGTTTGGAAGCTACGCTCGAAAATATAATCAAAGGACATAACTCTTGAGAATTATCTCCCATATTGTATAGAACTATACAACATGGGAGATAATTCTCAAGAGTTACGAACTATACAACATGGGAGATAATTCTCAAGAGTTACGTCCTTTGATCATATTATCAAAATTCTCCCTGCTTCCCTCTTATTTCTTTAGTGCTACGCTCGAAAAGCTCGAAGCCAAAGTTACACGGACCATAAAAGTATTCATTAGTCAGGACATAGATTTTTGTATAAAGGTTACTGCCCCACATACCATTTTTTAAGGATGGTTGGTGCCCTCAACACAGATCGAATTGAATAGGCCTATGTGTAAGTTCGGAATTTTCTTGGGAACTTCTGATAACATGGAAAATCTGTTTTATAGCTGTGACAACCTGCCATTGCTCTCAATGTTATAGCTGTGACAACCTGCCATTGCCCTCAATGTTATAGCTGTGACAACCTGCCATTGCCCTCAATGTTATAGCTGTGACAACCTGTCATTGCCCTCAATGTGTAATTATAACGTTTTATTGTCAACGAAGTTTTTTCAAGGCAGATTTTCAAAAGTACATAATTTTTATCCCAATTCAGTTGACATTTGTCCGTCACTGTTACTGGCAGTCAAGGATACTCATTGTCAGAATGTTGGTGATGTATTCATAAGGTAGCTTTAAAACATTGTATCATCATCATCAGGTGCCCTGCCGCATGGCGTTGGCGATCATGGACTTCCATTTGTCTCTATCTCTCATTGCCCCAAGCATCTCCCCCACCCTCCTCGTCCCCAGCCACTCTGCAAGTCCGTCCAGCATTTTCTCCCTGGGTTTACCTGGTGCAGGGGTGCAGATCACGTAGAGATGGGGGTAAATCACGTAAGGAAGATGGAAATCACGTACAAAAATTATGTCAAAAAGGGTATGAACACGTAAGACTTTGTCGTCTTGAGGGTATGGTCACGTAAGCATTTTTCCTCTGTCGGTCTCATCACGTAAAGGTTTTGAGCCGTGGGGGTATAGACCTATCGCTCCGTTCGCTCGCCTAGCCGCGGCGGGCAAGCTAACGACGCGACCGACATCGCTTAGCTTGCCCGCCGCGGCACATGCAGCATTGGGGTCGGGCATTACATTAGCGGTAAAAATAGTAACTAGACTACGTCACACTTTTCTACAACTCTTTGCCTGGGCCAATGAAAATGCAGCGGAAACCGAAAGCAGCCCTTCGAGAAAAGCTTTCCTCAGTGTACGACCACACGCGCTGATTTGCCAACTTTTGAAACTGTTCTTCTACTGAATGTCACGATGTCTGTGTCAGTGTGGAAACTGGCATGTGTCACTGTAAAGAGTTGATCTTTATTCTAATTTAGTAGAAGGCCATGCTGCTTGCTTTTTTATAATTTAATTTATTTAAACCATTAGGCCAAAAAATCACTTGGGAAAACAAAATACCGAGTCTTTGCATCGGTGGCTCATACCCCCAGAAATTTTGGCAAAGG
>JAPXFY010000033.1:12276752-12286752 GCA_030674185.1 Monoplex corrugatus
CGTATCCCTTGCTTTCCCATGGGTAACGCTCTTCTGTCTCGGTGGAACCTCCATTACCTGGCCAGCTTCCTGGGTCTATGTGCAGGCTTAAGGCTTTATGCCATCACCACCATACACACATGGCACCTGTGACGTTAGTGCATATGGAATTTGTTCCGAGCGCGAAGACGTCATCTTGAGAAACTGAAATTGAAACTGTTATGTATGGTCAAGGTGAGAGTCAGGTTGGCCTCTTACAAATGGTCATCATGTAATGTGAAATAAAAACCCGGAGTGGAAATGTAGTTTGTACTTCAAAGTTATGATTCTAATATACATGTAATATTCAACTGAAACATACCGAGAAAAATGAGCACATTCTTTTCAAAATCACATAAGGAATCACAGAAAGCAAAGCAGAGTATCACAACATGAAAAAAATCCAAAACTGCACATTTCGACTTCTTGAGTTGGCTTCGATATCTGGACATACATACATACACATCTACATACATACATACATACATACATACACGGACATTCATACATACATACAGACAGACATACATACATACATAGAGAGAGAGCACAGAGAGAGAGAGAGCACAGAGGGAGAGAGCACAGAGAGAGAGAGCACAGAGAGAGAGAGCACAGACAGAGAAAGAGAGCACAGAGAGAGAAAGAGAGAGAGAGAGAGAGAGAGAGAGAGAGAGAGAGAGAGAGAGAGAGACAGACAGACAGACAGACAGCCAGCCAGCCAAACAAAAAGGCCATAATTGTGGGATGTATGATTTAAATGGCAAGAATGACAAACACATTTTCAGCAGAGTTCTTTTTTCATAACAAATTGCACATGGGTATAATATGTTCCCTGGTGATCATGTCAATTGAAAATATTAAAAAGATACATACATGCAGACACACACATACACACAACATACATACATACATACACACATACATATATACGTACATACATATATCATACATACATACATACATACATACATGCATACCTCAACCAGCTGAACTCTCACCTGTCTGCCAACAATCTTCTCAATCCTTTCCAGTCAGCCTACCGCCAGTGCCATAGCACTGAAACTGCCCTGCTACACATTCTCAACAATCTCCTCCTTGCAACTGATACTGGCAAAGTCTCTCTCCTCACACTCCTTGATCTGTCTGCAGCCTTTGATACCATTGATCATGGTATTCTCCTTTCTAGACTTCATCATACTTTTGGCATCTCTGACATTGCTCTCTCCTTTTTCACTTCATATCTGTCAAACAGAAAACAAACTGTTCTCATTAATGGCACTTACTCTCAACCTGCATGCCTGACCTGTGGTGTTCCACAAGGATCTGTCCTTGGCCTTGTTCTTTTCACTCTTTACACCTCCCCCCTGTCCACCATCATCAACTCCCACTCTATAAAACACCACTTCTATGCTGATGACACCCAACTTCTAGACAGTGACACACCAGACAATATACAGCGCCTGTTGACTCGCACCACTGAGTGTTACTCGGACATTAAGAACTGGATGACGTTCAACAAATTTCAGCTTAATGACGACAAGACAGAAGCTATCCTCATTGGCACCCGTCAGAAACTTTCTCAGCTGCCTCCTCTTTCTCTCCCATTATGTAACACATCAGTCCCAATTTCTGATTCAGCTAAAAACCTTGGTGTCTGCATTGACTCTACCCTCTCCATGAACAACTTTGTTTCTCAAACTGCCAGATCTTGCTACTATCACCTCCATCGTATAAGCCTGATCAGGAAGTATCTCTCTGTGGAAACAACTGCAAAACTCGTTCTCTCCTTCATAATGTCTCGCATTGACTATTGCAATTCACTCCTGTCTGGTCTTCCTGCCTCCACCATTCACATCCTACAGCGCATTCAAAACAATGCTGCACGCCTTGTACTCAAAAAGAAAAAAGCTGACCACATATCTCCTCTCCTGGCACAACTTCACTGGCTCCCTGTATCAAAGCGCATACAGTACAAACTAGACACCATGTGCTACAAAAGCCTCAATAACGCAGCCCCCCATTACCTGTCAAGCCTACTTGAGATCTATGTTCCCTCACGTACCCTCCGCTCTGCCTCCGATCCTCTGACTTTTCGCTTTCCACGCACCAAGCTCAATACCTATGGTCCACGAGCCTTCTCTGTTTCTGGTCCACTTTCCTGGAACAAACTTCCTCTCTCTGTCCGTCAGCAACCTACTTTTGTCTCCTTCAAGTCTGCTCTGAAAACTCACCTTTTCTCCTCTGCATAAAATCCTGACCTCACTCATCCCCCTCTGTAGCCTGTCTCCATTCGGAGGGGAATCACATTGTAATATATATTTGTATATAATATGCTCTCTATAATTTTCCATTGCTTTTATTCTTTTTCCCCATTTATAGCCATGTGTAAGTGTGTGTGTGCGTGTGTGTGCGCGCGTGCGTAAGTGTATGTTCAGCGCTTAGATTTGATTTTTATCGAGATTTTGCGCTATATAAATATTGTAATTATTATTATTATACATACATACATACACACATACATACATTCCTACATAAAATAAAAACAATAAATAAAAAAAGTCAACGTACATTTCTATTGGTGATCACATCAAAAACATCTATATACATACATAGATACATACAAAGATACATACACAGATACATACATACAAACATACATACAAACATACATACAAACAAACCTACAATCATACACACACATGCATACATAATTCCATACATGCATATACACCTATACGTAAAATAAAAACATAACATTTCATAAAATCCAATGTTCAACTTCACAGAATACAAACCGAATGCCATACAGTAAAAAAAATCAGAGTACCCTGAAGATATCATTTCCAGAAAAGAGCAAAATAAAAATCACACATGATAGCATATAATTTCGAGGATAGGTGATCACAAAAAAAAAGAAAAAAAAGAAAATATGTTTCACAAGATTTCAACTGCCCAAACCAGTCTTTCCAAAAGCTTTCTCCACCAACAACTTTTCACAGATAAATGTATCACAAAATTTCAACTGCCCAAACCAGCCTTTCCAACATCTTTTTCCACCAAATCTTAACAACAGACAAATGTATCACAACATTTCAACTGCCCAAACCAGTCTTTCCAAAAGCTTTCTCCATCAACTTGTAACAACAGACAAATGTATCACAACATTTCAACTGCCCAAACCAGCCTTTCCAACATCTTTTTCCACCAAATCTTAACAACAGACAAATGTATCACAACATTTCAACTGCCCAAACCAGTCTTTCCAAAAGCTTTCTACACCAACTTGTAACAACAGACAAATGTATCACAAGATTTCAACTGCCCAAACCAGTCTTTCCAAAAGCTTTCTCCACCAACAACTTTTGACAGACAAATGTATCACAAAATTTCAACTGCCCAAACCAGTCTTTCCAAAAGCTTTCTCCATCAACTTGTAACAACAGACAAATGTATCACAACATTTCAACTGCCCAAACCAGTCTTTCCAAAAGCTTTCTCCGCCAACTTGTAACAACAGACAAATGTATCAAAAACATTTCAACTGCCCAAACCAGCCTTTCCAACATCTTTTTCCACCAAATCTTAACAACAGACAAATGTATCACAAATTTCAACTGTCCAAACCAGTCTTTCCAAAAGCTTTCTACACCAACTTGTAACAACAGACAAATGTATCACAACATTTCAACGGCCCAAACCAGCCTTTCCAAAAGCTGTATTTTTTACTATAAACAATCATGATGTGTATAGATTTAGCAAAGTTATGTGTACAGATTAGCAACAGTAAGTTTGAAAAATGGCTTCTAGTCAATATCTTATACCGTATAGATTAGCAAGGACACGTTTGAAAAATGGCTTCTAGTTCTAGTTAATAACATTCACCGTATAGATTAGATTAGCACGGGCAAGTTTGAAAAATGGCTTCTAGTCAATAACTTATACAGTATAGATTAGCAAGGCAAGTTTGAAAAATGATTTCTAGTCAATATCTTTTATCGTTGGAATATAAAGCATCATTGTCATTGTCATTATTTCCCTCTCTCTGTGAGATGATGATGTGATGATGATGATGAGATGATAATGACGACGACGATAACAATAATGATGACGACGATGACGATGATGATGATACAGATATATATATTTTCCTCATCACGGGAGATAAGAGAATGCGAATGGTTCACTTCATGAAAGGTAGTGCCCCTTGTGAAGGCGTATGTATCAACATAACACAAATAAAAAAAAAAAAGACATAACAAATCAAGCAATTAAACATCCACGTATGCAATTCATCATTCGAAATAAAAAATTTAAAAAAAGAAATAAAAATTCGAGATTTGATATGATTATGATAAATGCAGTTTCCCTGATCTTGACTACTATCATATATAAAGAAGACAGTGAAATGTTCTGTAGTCTCATTATGTTTGAAGACATACGTAAAATGTTTCTCCATGTTATACTACCTTATCACCCCAACTGTACATTTCTCTGAATCTACATGTACATGATTGTTTCTGCTTTTTTTTGTACATGTCTATTATTACTATGTAATATATATTACCATATGCTTTGTATATATGCCCACTGTTACTATGTAACATTTTTCATTATTATCATCATGCTTTGAATACATGCCTACAGTTACTGTGTAAATTTTTCATTATTATCATCATGCTTTGTATACATGCCTACAGTTACTATGTAATACTTTTCATTATTATTATCATTAGTTTGCGTACATGCCTATTGTTACAATGCAATATTTTTCATTATTATCATCATGCTTTGAATACATGCCTACAGATACTTGTGATATTTTTCGTTATTATCATCATGCTTTGAATACATGCCTACAGATACTATGTGATATTTTTCGTTATTATCATCATGCTTTGTATACATACCTACAGATACTATGTGATATTTTTCGTTATTATCATCATGCTTTGAATACATACCTACGGTTACTATGTAACATTTTTCATTATTATCATCATGCTTTGTATACATACCTACAGATACTATGTGATATTTTTTCATTATTATCATCATGCTTTGAATACATGCCTACAGATACTATGTGATATATTTTCATTATTATCATCATGCTTTGAATACATGCCTACAGATACTATGTGATATTTTTCATTATTATCATAATGCTTTGAATACATGCCTACAGATACTATGCAATATTTTTCATTATTATAATAATGCTATGTATACATACCTACAATTACTATGTTATATTTTTCATTATTATAATAATGCTTTGTATACATGCCTACTGTTACTGTGTAATATTTTTCATTATTATCATCATGCTTTGTATACATGCCTACAGTTACTATGTAATATTTTTCATTATTATCATCATGCTTTGAATACATGCCTACAGTTACAATGTTATATTTCTCATTATTATAATAATGCTTTGTATACATGCCTACTGTTACCGTGTAACATTTTTCATTATTATCATCAATGTTTTAAGCCCAGCTGGCTGTGCAGAACCATATCAGGACTACAACTATCTCGAAACACACACAGCACCTCTTGACTGACCCTGAAAGAAAAAAACACCTGGTAAAGAAAATTAAGTACGGCGTATCAATGTACTCGCACACATAATCTAACTATTCTAAGGATATGCCCGTGGTGCTGACCACTCCTTCCAATCTATAACAAGGGGGCTTCAAAAATCTAAATCTAAATATGTAAGCATAACTAAGCACAGTAAAACGTATTTAAAAACTGGTTTGAATTATCTAAAATTGTTTCTGCACATTTTCCCAGAGCCAAAAAAAAAACAAAACAAAAAAAACAAACAAACAAAAAACAACAACAAACAAAAAACAAACAAAATAAACAAAAACAAAAACCCAAAGCATTTGATAATATACCCAAACATCAATTCTAACAGAAAATATGTACTACTTCAAAAATTACGACAGATGAATGGATTCCCCAGAGCGAAATATGCAGTAAATACATGTACTCAATCATCAATTCTAATAGTAACAGAAAGCATGTAAGACTTCATAGAACACAAACAGGTGAATTGATTACCCTAGAGCCAAAAACGAAGTTAATAATGTCCCCAATCATCAATTCGAATACAAAGCATGTGATACTTCACAGATTACAGACAGGTGAATTGATTACCATCAGCCCAAAATGCAGTTAATAAATGTAGGCTACCCAATCATCAATTCTGACAGAAAATATGTACGACTTCACAGATTACTACAGGTGAATGGATTTCCCTACAGCCAAAAATGCTGTAAATACATTTACTCACCATCAACTCTATTAAAAAGTATGTTAGACTTCATACAACACAAACAGGTGAATTGATCACCCTAGAACAAAAAAATGAAGTTAATTATGTATCCAATCATCAATTCTAATACTACGTATGTAAGACTTCATAGAACACAGACAAGTGAATTGATTACACTAGAGCCAAAAATGCAGTTAATACATGTACCTGTACCTAATCACCAATCCTAACAGAAAGTCTCTAAGACTTAATAAAACTCAGACAGGTGAATGGATTTCCACTGAGCGAAAAATGCAGTAAAAACATGTACCCAATCATCAATTCTAACAGAATGTCTGTAAGACTTCATAGAATACAGACAGGTGAATGGATTTTCCCAGAGCCCAAAAAAAGCAGCGATACATGTACTCAACCATCAATTCTAACAGAATGTCTGTAAGACTTCATAGAATACAGACAGGTGAATGGATTTTCCCAGAGCCCAAAAAAAGCAGTGATACATGTACTCAACCATCAATTCTACCAGAACGTATGTAAGACTTCATAGAATACAGACAGGTGAATGGATTTTCCCAGAGCCCAAAAAAAGCAGTGATACATGTACTCAACCATCAATTCTACCAGAACGTATGTAAGACTTCATAGAATACAGACAGGTGAATGGATTTTCCCAGAGCCCAAAAAAAGCAGTGATACATGTACTCAACCATCAATTCTACCAGAACGTATGTAAGACTTCATAAAACACAGACAGGTGAATAAATTTCCCCTGAGCCAAAAAAGCAGGGAATATATGTACTCAATCGATTATCAATTCTAACGGAAAGTATGCAAGACTTCATAAAACACAGAGAGGTGAATAAATTTCCCCAGAGCCAAAAAAGCCGGAAATATATGTACTCAATCGATTATCAATTCTAACGGAAAGTATGCAAGACTTCATAAAACACAGACAGGTGAATAAATTTCCCCTGAGCCAAAAAAGCAGGGAATATATGTACTCAATCGATTATCAATTCTAACGGAAAGTATGCAAGACTTCATAAAACACAGAGAGATGAATAAATTTCCCCAGAGCCAAAAAAGCCGGAAATATATGTACTCAATCGATTATCAGTTCTAACGGAAAGTATGCAAGACTTCATAGATTACACACAGGTGACTAGACCAGTAAGGCAAACAATGATAGGAAGAGATGGCAGAGAGCAAAGAAGCAGTGCAGAAACAAAGACAGTGATTAAAAAAATGGATACAATTTTTAGCACAGAATTTCAGAAAGTAATGATACATTTCGACCAAACTGATCAGTGGAACCTCGAAACTACTGACCAAGGGATCCACCGTTTGTCCATTATCAAGAAAGACAGACAGAAAAACATATAAAGGTCAGAAAAGCAGAAAGTTGGGGGGAAGGAGGGAGGGACAGAGAGTGTGTACAAGAGGGAGACAGGTAGAGAAAGGGTGTGTGTAAGGGTGGGTGGGAAGAGAAAGAGAGATATGGTGGGAGGGAGGGAGGGAGAGAAAGTGTGTAGAGTGGAAGAGAGGGAGAGAGAAAGTGGAGGGTAGGGGTGGAGACAGAAAGAGAGAGAGAGCGAGAGAGAGTGTGTGTATGAGGGAGAAGACAGTGTATGTGTGTGTTTGTATGTTTGTGTGTGTGTGTGTGTGTGTGTGAGAGAGAGACAGAGTCAGAGAGAGAGACAGAGAGAGAGATAGAGAGAGAGAGACAGACAGAGAGAGAGAGAGAGACAGAGACAGAGAGAGACAGAGAGAGAGAGAGAGACAGACAGACAGACAGAGACTCTAAAAGGATCATAACATTTCAAGAAGATTGTGCAGCAACAGTCTGGTCCAGTAAATGTAAATCATGTTGTCAGCACGCAGACTCTATCAACAGAACGAGCCGGCCAGTTTTCATGGCACAAAAACAACCAACTGAGCCGTGCAGCGGCTGGCGCCCCAAAACAAGTACTTACGGTCATGTAAACTCATGCGAGTGTCCACTGCTCTCAGTCCTCGTGTAACACCATCCACAAAACCTTCTTCTTCATGAACTTTGGAAGATCCACCAGAAAGACCCTGGTCCTTCTCAGAGGTCTGGGAGAGACCTCCTGGATTCTCCGAGGGCTTAAATGACTCGTGTGGATCTTCGGATAACTCGGAAGAGACCCGTACATTTGGGGCAGATTGGGCGAGAGATCTTGCATCTTTGTATGGCTCAAGAGGTTCATGTGGTTTCTCCACTGACTCTGTGCTTTGATTGTGAGATTTTGGTGATGACTTTGTGGCTGACTTTGTCACGCGACCTGCACTTGGGACTGAAGCGAGAGATGATGCTTGATCCTGGGGCAACCCAGATACAGAACCTAATTCTCTAGAAAACCCTGCTTCCTGATGATAAGTACTCAAAAACGATGCAGACAACGATGTTTCAGAGATGGGACCTTGCTCAGAAGACATGACGTCCTTGTGACCTGAACTCCAAACTGGAGCAGACGACAATGCTGTAATATTCTCAGCCATCCTGGATGTAGACGATCCAGTATCTTTGTGACATGGCTGCCCACAAGAAGCTTGGGGACTCTCACAAGGTCCTGAAACAGATTGTTCAGAAGATACAGCATCCCCGTGGCACGGGCCAAAAGAAGATTGTGGACTCTCAGAAAATCCAACAGCGGGATCTCCTGGCATAAAAATCACAACTGGCCACTCCAATCCAGATGCCGGATTCACCCAGGAAACCGTTAGGGCCTCCGGGTCCGAAATGGCCAGTTCTGCAGAGTGTGGGTCCATCACAACCCTCACCTTAAAGCCTTCACCCCGGAGATGCTTCAGAAACAAGGACTGGTCAATGGTATCAAGGAACTTTCGCAACAAGTCGTTATTCAATCTGAAAATATTGTCCTCGCCTTTTGGGTACACCTCCTTTTCCTCGGGATCTTTGCACAGCATGACGACGTCGCTGATGCTCAGACGCGAGGCGTTGTCCTTCTGGAAAGATGATTTTTTCTTGGCTCCACTAGTCGTGGTTGATATCGCACCAAAAGCTTCTGCCGTTTCGTTCCGAATACATCCGAGTTCTGAAAGTATGCTGATCAACTCTTCCACACAGGATTGGCAGTTCAGAGGAGAATAGGACGCCATGAAGGAGAATTCGGGGCAAGAGGAAGAGGAGGAGGAGGAGGAGGAAGCAGAAGAGGTCAAGGAATGACCAGACGAGTGGTTTTGGTGGAGGATAAATCGTGGTTCTGGTCCTTCAGCAGGTAATCCTCTTTCAGCTCCAAATGTGGTGTACTTCTCGCATCTGGGAGCAAAAATGAAACACCATATGTACTTCAAGTTTAAGTTCATATTACTTATAGCCCAGCCGACTGTAACAATGGTAATAGTCCTATATTGTACAATAGTAACGATGAAAATAATGATAATTAAAACATAATAGTAATGATAATTATTAGTCCTTTTCTCCGGCTGGACGAAGCAGCAGGGAAGTTTCAGTCTTTCTCTCCTGATTTTTGTATTTGGTGTTACTTCGTTTGTGGTGCGTCTACGCTGAAACTTTGCGCCTGTCTTGTCTGGTTATATTAAATACGCATTCTGATTCTATTTTAGTTATTCTGAATGCTGCAATATGTACTCAGTCGTTTGGTTCTTTCGATCCCAGGGGCAGATTGGTGAAGGTAAATGTGTACGGGAGAC
>JAPXFY010000033.1:12296752-12306752 GCA_030674185.1 Monoplex corrugatus
ATCATATAATGCCACAGAGCTAGATGTCTATCTCCCTATCCATGTCAAACATCATATCATATAATGCCACAGAGCTAGATGTCTGTCTCCCAATCCATGTCAAACATCATATCATATAATGCCACAGAGCTAGACGCCTGTCTCCCTATCCATGTCAAACATCATATCATATAATGCCACAGAGCTAGATGCCTGTCTTCCTATCCATGTCTATGATCGAATCACAGAGTTGGACATAGCTAGTAGCCTGTCCCCGTATCTATGTCTATGATCATATCACAGAATGCCAGAGAGCTATATGCCTGTCTCCCTATCCATGTCAATTATCTTATCACAGTGTATGACATAAACTTTCTATCTATGTCTATGATCATATCACACAGTGTGACAGAGCAAGTTGTCTGTCTCCCTATCCATGTCTATGATCATATCACAGAGTGTGACACAGCTAGTTGCCTGTCTTCATATCCATGTCTATGATCATATCACATAGTGTGACAGAGTTAGTTACCTGTCTCCCTATCCATGTCTATGATCATATCACACAGTGTGACACAGCTAGTTGCCTGTCTCCCTATCCATGTGTATGATCATATCACACAGTGCAACAGAGTTAGATGCCTGTCTCCCTATCCATGTCTATGATCATATCACAGAATGCCACGAAGCTAAATGCCTGTCTTCCTATCCATGCCTATGATCATATCACAGAGTGTGACAGAGCTAGTTGCCTGTCTCCCTATCTATGATACAAGATACAAGATACAAGAATTTTATTTAGCCCAAAGCATCACAATGGGAAATTGTTTTGGCATTCGCATTAAAATACATATAGGCACAAGAACGCATAAACACATGTACACACATACTCTTACTCTCTCTCACTCTCTCTTTCACTCCTCTCTCACCCTCTTCCTCCCCTCATCTCTCTCCCCCTCCCTCTTTGTCGAAACAATATCAAAGATAATGACTAAATCTAAATATGTACGGTTAAAAAAGCACATCATAAGAGTCAGATGCCTTGGTCAGGACTTTTAACAATGGACAAAAAGGGCAATACTCATTGAAAAAACTTTGGTAGGTATAGAAAAAATTTGATTAAAGATGCAACGCGATATGCACATTAAAATCAAAATGAGTCAAATACAATAAAATGAGTATGTAGACTAAGAGGACAAGGTTAAACAAGAGAAGAACAAGAACAGGATTTTATTTTAGCCCAGTGCTCAGACACGTGAAAAATGTTTTGGCTATGCATACAATCACACTCACGCATCACAACAATTACAATGTTCAACATCATAAAAGACAAATTCGTGGGTCATCCACGGAATCGAAGAAACACACGCACACAACACACACACACTCTCACGCCAAGGCGCCCATATCCAAGTCACCTTAGCCCTGCCAGCTAATTAATTTAACAGCGCGCATCTGTCTTTCCCTTCCCCTCTCCACACCACCCTCACCCATCCAGTGGTGGGCCACAGGCACACATTGAAGTATAGGCTTACAGATTGACCTAGATTCGACTAGGCCTACTCTGTGCCAGTATCAGTCACTTCCTATACTCCGTCCCTCCCGAAAGATCGTAGCAGTTACAAAGCACTGCTGTAGAGTGGTGGACTCTGGTCAAACCTGCCTGGCTAAAAATACAAGATACAAGATACAATATTCTATTTAGCCCAGAACATCACAATGGGAAATTGTTTTGGCATTCGCATTAAAATACACACAGGAACAAGAACGCATAAACAAATGTACACACATACTCTTACTCTCTCTCACTCACAGAATGCCACAGAGCTAGTTGCCTGTCTCCCTATCTATGTCAAAGATTATCACAGAATGCCACAGAGCTAAATGCCTGTCTCCCTATCTACGTCAAAGATTATCACAGAATGCCACAGAGCTAAATGCCTGTCTCCCTATCTATGTCAAAGATTATCACAGAATGCCACAGAGCTAGTTGCCTGTCTCCCTATCTATGTCAAAGATTATCACAGAATGCCACAGAGCTAAATGCCTGTCTCCCTATCTACGTCAAAGATTATCACAGAATGCCACAGAGCTAAATGCCTGTCTCCCTATCTATGTCAAAGATTATCACAGAATGCCACAGAGCTAGTTGCCTGTCTCCCTATCTATGTCAAAGATTATCACAGAATGCCACAGAGCTAAATGCCTGTCTCCCTATCTACGTCAAAGATTATCACAGAATGCCACAGAGCTAAATGCCTGTCTCCCTATCTACGTCAAAGATTATCACAGAATGCCACAGAGCTAAATGCCTGTCTCCCAATCTATGTCAAAGATTATCACAGAATGCCACAGAGCTAAATGCCTGTCTCCCTATCCATGTCAAAGATTACCACAGAATGCCACAGAGCTAAATGCCTGTCTCCCTATCTATGTCAAAGATTATCACAGAATGCCACAGAGCTAAATGCCTGTCTCCCTATCTATGTCAAAGATTATCACAGAATGCCACAGAGCTAAATGCCTGTCTTCCTATCTATGTCAAAGATTATCACAGAATGCCACACAGCTAAATGCCTGTCTCCCTATCTATGTCAAAGATTATCACAGAATGCCACAGAGCTAAATGCCTGTCTCCCTATCCACTGTTGGACAACCAATCCCGAGGGCGAAGATTTGAGGAGGGGCAAGGGTTACTGTTAACGAAAACGAATAACGCAAAGCAGATCTGAGATTTTTTTTCCAAAGCTTTAAAAAAACTTACGTATCTCGCGTTCTAGCGTGTTTCGTGCACGAATACACAGCCTGACCTCAGTACGCTACGTCTGACAACACTTAGCGCAGAATTTTACACTTTCTGTTTCAGAGTCTCAAGACGACGTCTCCGAGGCTCGGAATGAATTCCATATGCACTAACGCCACAGGTGCCATGTATATGGTGATCATGGCACAAGCCTTAAGCCTGCACATAAACCCATGAGCTGGCCAGGTCATGAGACCCTACCTGGCCTGTGTTTTACCTAGACTACATTTTATACTGGTATTGTATCAGCCTATCACTGGAATAAATCATTTATAACGGGGTTAGTGTTGTACTGGCTAAATCACCAATGTGAGGAATGGAATCTTAGTGCTGATCTTTCTATAACACTTGGTGCACTTTTTTTGTGCTTCTCTGCCATCTAGTTCTGAAGAGTGGCAGAATGGTTCAGACGTTTGCCTGCTAATAACCAAACTCGAGTTTCCAGGGTTTGCTTCCCGTAGAGGCATCGACTTTTCTCCTCAGTTTGACTGGAAAATCCAACTGAACGTCTAGTCCTTCGGATGGGGACGAAAAACGAGTCAGACCCGTGTGCTGTCTGGCTGTGCATGCTAAAGATCCCACGGCAGTTGAAAATCGTGACGAGCAGGGCACTGCCTGGCTGCCTTGGTATATAAAACGTTGGTGAGATTGGTTGATTTCCCAGGTCCACCCTTTGAAGACCAATTAGCCTTCTTGCCTTTCTAAAGTCTTGGTAAAAAAAATGAATATGAATATGAATTTGAATTGAGGGCGAGGGGATGGGTGCCGCCCTCATAATGCTGGCCCTGGGAAAAGTTGAGTATCCGTCACCTCGCTCCCCTACCTCATGGTTAAGCAACTATCTCGGTAAGACCTCAGGACCTGGCCAGTTATTGGGATTATATACAGGCTTAAGGCTTGTGCCGGGATCATTCTGGACTTTCTCCATCATATGGCACCTGTGACGTTAGTTCATAGGGAATTCAGTCCCAGCACGGAGACGTCATCTTGAGAAATTGACATTGAAATTGAATGAAAAACACTAAGCCAGTTTAGCTCTCTCTGTCATGCAGTTCAGATCTCATGTCCACCATGTGGAGCCTAATCTGTACCATTATTACATCCAAAGCCTAGCAATCAGGCCAACCAACTTAACCCTTTGACTCCTGCACCCAATCCACCAACTGCGAAAGCTTAACCCTTTGACCCCTAATCCTATCCACCAGCTTCCTGCAGAAAGCTGGTGGACAGGGTGAGGGAGTCAAAGGGTAAACTTTATGCTTTGCTAGCATGGTTGACAATGCAGGATACTGGTGGACAGGGTGAGGGAATCAAAGGGTAAAATCTATGCTTTGCTAGCATGGTTGACAATGCAGGATACTGGTGGACAGGGTGAGGGAGTCAAAGGGTAAAATTTATGCTTTGCTAGCATGGTTGACAATGCAGGATGCTGGTGGACAGGGTGCTGGAGTCAAAGGGTAAAATTTATGCTTTGCTAGCATGGTTGACAATGCAGGATGCTGGTGGACAGGGTGCGGGAGTCAAAGGGTAAAATTTATGCTTTGCTAGCATGGTTGACAATGCAGGATACTGGTGGACAGGGTGCTGGAGTCAAAGGGTAAAATTTATGCTTTGCTAGCATGGTTGACAATGCAGGATGCTGGTGGACAGGGTGCGGGAGTCAAAGGGTAAAATTTATGCTTTGCTAGCATGGTTGACAATGCAGGATGCTGGTGGACAGGGTGCGGGAGTCAAAGGGTAAAATTTATGCTTTGCTAGCATGGTTGACAATGCAGGATACTGGTGGACAGGGTGAGGGAGTCAAAGGGTAAAATTTATGCTTTGCTAGCATGGTTGACAATGCAGGATGCTGGTGGACAGGGTGAGGGAGTCAAAGGGTAAAATTTATGCTTTGCTAGCATGGTTGACAATGCAGGATGCTGGTGGACAGGGTGAGGGAGTCAAAGGGTAAAATTTATGCTTTGCTAGCATGGTTGACAATGCAGGATGCTGGTGGACAGGGTGCAGGAGAGAAAGGGCTAACACTCATCCTTGGGTTGGCAATCTTCTCACAGAGAAAAATAAAAACAACTCCCCCGGGTGAATATATGAGGTGGGGGTCGGCGTTAGGTGCAGATCTAGAACCGATTAGCTTTATCCCTTCTTAAAGTCAATGACAGATCTAAACTACAACAGGACTCTGTGACGGAGCTCACCACACATAGATCTAGATCTATAGATCTTCTTCGCGAATTTTGCAGTTTCAGACAAAAAGACTATTCGTTCAGAAAATCAAAACAAGCTCAGTATTAAAACATACAAAGTGGAAAAGATCCTTACATGCAGATAAACCCACACAAGGGCATCACACGGCCAATTTTAAGTAGGTAAACGTAAAATAAGACGCGCCTCAAGACCGGCGTTGGAATGCCGGAAACTAGGTCAGGGTGAGGGGTCAAAGAGTCAGGTCAAGGCCGCAGCTAAACAATCTTGCCTGCTGCAAAAATTAACAGCCGCGCACTACTTTATTGCTATTATTATTATCATCAGTAGTCGCAGATTTTGGAGTTCCTGCAAAAGAGGAATTTATGGCACTCGGGCAATTCCATATGCGCTTCACCCAAAGCAGCTGACTGATACTTGGCAGACTCCCTGAACTGAAAGGGAGAGGGGGAGGGGGGGGGGGAAGAACCTTTCAAACACTGACGCCATCAGAATGACGGAAATATAAGATGGGCGTCAAACAGGACGATTTTTCATGTTGCAGGCTATTGTTGTTATTGTTGTTTAAAGCCCACCTGACCACGTAGAGCCACATCAGGGCTATCACTGCTTCAAAACATACAAAACTTCAACAGGGGAAAAAACAAAAAAAAACAAAAATTAAGTACACATATCAATGCAATCGCGAACATTATCTAAGGACATGCCCCTGGTGTTGACCACTCCATCCAATTTATCCCACAGGGGATTTAAAAAACACACCTTAATCAAAATATAGGCATACATAAGGACACCAAAACATATATAAAAACGTATAAATTACCTAAAATTGCTTCCACATATCTCACCTCCCTAGAGCCAAAAATGCACTTAATACATGTACCCAATTATCAATCCTAAGAAAAAGTATGTAAGACTTTATTGAACACATACACCTGAATGGACCAGCAAGGCAGAAAATGATAGGAAGAAATGATTGAAAGCAAAGAAACAAGGTAGAAAACAAAGAGAGTGACAGAAAAGAGGGAATTTCTAGCACAAAATTTCCAGAAGGCAGGGATACTTTTTATACTGAAAGAGCCCCTGGCATCCCCACAGGGCAGTGTTGCGAGCTGCGACTGATCTCAAAAGTAAGTTCACGACTATCAAAAGTACCAACCAGCCCACATACCCACAGTCAGTAGTAGCAGAAGCAGTGGTAACAGTATATATAAATAATAATAATAAATATTTACAGTATTTATATAGCGCAAAATATTGATAGAAATCAAATCTAAGCGCTGAACATACACACATAATAATAATAATAATAATAATAATAATAATTACAATATTTATATAGCGCAAAATCTTGACAAAATCAAATCTAAGCGCTGAAGCAGACACACACGCAAGCACGCACGCACGCACGCACGCACACACACGCACGCACACACACACACACACACACACACACCCACACACACGCATGGCTATAAATGGGGAGAAAGAATAAAAGCAATAAAAGAAGGAATAAAAGCAATGGAAAATTATAGAGAGCATAGCATATACAATTATATATTATAACCATGTGATTCCCCTCCGAGCGGAGACAGGCTGCAGGATTTTATGCGGAGGAGAAAAGGTGAGTTTTGAGAGCGGACTTGAAGGAGACAAAAGTCGGTTGCTGACGGACTGAGAGAGGAAGTTTGTTCCAGGAAAGTGGACCAGAAACAGAGAAGGCTCGTGGACCATAGGTATTGAGCTTAGTGCGTGGAAAGCGAAAAGTTAGAGGATCGGAGGCAGAGCGGAGGGTACGTGAGGGAACATAGATCTCAAGTAGGCTTGACAGGTAATCGGGGGCTGCGTTATTGAGGCTTTTGTAGCACATGGTGTCTAGTTTGTACTGTATGCACTTTGATACAGGGAGCCAGTGAAGTTGTGCCAGGAGAGGAGATATGTGGTCAGCTTTTTTCTTTTTGAGTACAAGGCGTACAGCATTGTTTTGAATGCGCTGTAGGATGTGAATGGTGGAGGCAGGAAGACCAGACAGGAGTGAATTGCAATAGTCAATGCGAGACATTATGAAGGAGAGAACGAGTTTTGCAGTTGTTTCCACAGAGAGATACTTCCTGATCAGCCTTATACGATGGAGATGATAGTAGCAAGATCTGGCAGTTTGAGAAACAAAGTTGTTCATGGAGAGGGTAGAGTCAATGCAGACACCAAGGTTTTTAGCTGAATCAGAAATTGGGACTGATGTGTTACATAATGGGAGAGAAAGAGGAGGCAGCTGAGAAAGTTTCTGACGGGTGCCAATGAGGATAGCTTCTGTTTTGTCGTCATTAAGCTGAAGTTTGTTTAACGTCATCCGGTTCTTAATGTCTGAGTAACACTCAGTGGTGCGAGTCAACAGGCGCTGTATATTATCAGGTGAGTCACTGTCTTGAAGTTGGGTGTCATCAGCATAGAAGTGGTGTTTTATAGAGTGGGAGTTGATGATGGTGGACAGGGGGAGGTATAAAGAGTGAAAAGAACAGGGCCAAGGACAGATCCTTGTGGAACACCACAGGTCAGGTATGCAGGTTGAGAGTAAGTGCCATTGATGAGAACAGTTTGTTTTCTGTTTGATAAATACGAAGTGAAAAAGGAGAGAGCAATGTCAGAGATGCCAAAAGTATGATGAAGTCTAGAAAGGAGAATACCATGGTCAATGGTATCGAAGGCTGCAGACAGATCAAGGAGTGTGAGGAGAGAGACTTTGCCAGTAATAGTTGCAAGGAGGAGATTGTTGAGAATGTGTAGTAGGGCAGTTTCAGTGCTATGGCACTGGCGGTAGGCTGACTGGAAAGGATTGAGGAGATTGTTGGCAGACAGGTGAGAGTTCAGCTGGTTGAGGACGACTTTTTCAAGGAGTTTTGACAAGAAAGAGAGATTAGAGATAGGCCGGTAATTTTTCAGTTCATTTTGGTCTAAATTGTGTTTCTTGAGGAGAGGGTGAACAATAGCAGACTTGAAAGAATTTGGGACAGTTCCAGTTTGAAGAGAAGTGTTGATGATGTCAGTGATGAATGGGAGGAGAGTAGGGAGACAGTCGGCGTAGAGAGAACCTGGAAGAGGATCCAGTTCGCAGGTTTTGAACGACATGGATCTGATAGTGTTGAGAATTTCTTCTTGTGAGACTGGGGTAAAAGTAGTAAGAGGTGTGCCAGAGAAGGAAGGGTCAGGTGGGCATGGTTGATAGGGTGTCCTGTCAAGCCTGTCACGAAGAGTTTGTATTTTGGTGGTGAAATACTTGGAGAATACAGATGGGAGTTCTTCATTTGTATGTTTTGTTGGGAGAGGTAAATCTTTTCGTGTGCCAAGGAGATGATTCATGGTTGTAAAGAGTTCTTTTGAAGAAGATGCATTCAGGATTTTGGTTTGGAAATAGCTTGTTTTTGCTGATGCAATGAGGGTGGATACTTTTGTTTTAGAGGCTTGGAAAAGTTGCCTGTGTACAGTGAGTTTGGATTTGCGCCAGCGGCGCTCTGCTCTGCAGCGGGCACGTTTTGCACAGGCGATCTCATGAGTGAGCCAGGGGGTAGGGGGGCGGTCAGGTAAAAGACGGGTTGTGGCTGGAACATGAGTGTCCAGAAAATGGTGGAGAGTAGTATAGAATTAATCGGCAAGGTTATGTGACTTTTCAGAAAGGAGACGGGAGGCATCAGATGAAAATGTGGAGAGGTCGATAGATTTGAGATTGCGTCGAGTCACTGTGCGCGTGGTACGGGAAGGAGGAGAAATGTCGAGAGAACAGAGAATTGCAGAGTGGTCAGATGGAAGGGCTGAAGTTAGACAGGTAGAAAGAACTAAGCAGTTGTCAGTAGCGGAATTGTGGTGATCACGAGAAATGATCCAGTCAAGAATGTGACCTTTTTGATGGGTTGGTTCAGAAATGTGTTGAGTCATATTGTGATTGGACAGAGAGTTGATGATATGTCTTGTGTCATAACGGTGAGTGTTGTCATAGTGGACATTGATGTCACCTAGAATGATGAGATTTCCAGGTAAGAGGCAGTAGTGGTCAAGCAATTGGTCAAAGTCAGAGAGAAACGTGGATGTGGTGAGTTTGTTGGCAGAGCTAGGTGGGGGTCGATAGACACAGGAGAAGGTGATGGGGTGAGGGGTGGATTGGAAGGATACTTCAACGTGCTCGAAAGAAGGATGGGAGAAAGGCAGAGACTGCGAGAAAGATAGGCGGGAATGGAGTGAGTCGTTGTAGAGGACGGCGATACCGCCACCTCGGGATGAGCGATGGAAAGAAGCAAGCCTGTAACCACTCGGAGTGAGGCTAGCATGTATAGGTTCGTGACCAAGGGGGTTAAGCCATGTCTCTGTGATAAAAGCAATGTCAACATGCTCATCTGCGATAAAATCAGCAATGACTTCGGCTTTGCCATCAGTGCATGTTGACTGAGCATTAAAAAGGCATAGTTTCAGCCTATCACAGTCATATGGTGGCGGCCGAGGTGGCGACGAAGGCGGCACCGACGGGACAGAAGGCGAAAGCGGCACCGGCGGGACAGAAGGCGAAGGCGGCACCATCAGGACAGAAGGCGAAGGCGAAGACGGCAGAGGAGGAGACGAAGCTTGCAGCAGCGAGGTCGAGGGCAGGGGCAGTGGAGGAGAAGAAGAAGCAGGAGACGAAAAGTGGCGAAGGGCAGGAGGCAGGTTGTGCCAAAGACGGTGGAGACGTCCACCACGACAGGATCGCGCAGTGCGGGGCTTAGGACACAGCCCCAGTGTTCGTATTCGCTGGTAGACGCCTCCACCGAGGTAGCATTTGCTGTGTTTAAAAAGTGTCAGTCCAATTTGTCTTATAAAATACGGGTCCATAATTGCGAACCAGGCAGGAGAGGAAGATACTTGCAGGTTGGTGTGTGGGTTGGTCAGTTCACAACACTTAAATCCAGAGAACGCAGAACACAAAGGTTTGGAAGGTTTGGAAGCTGTAGCGTTGGGCGAACACAGTAGGCTAAGATGTAAACACAGTTC
>JAPXFY010000033.1:12314252-12325328 GCA_030674185.1 Monoplex corrugatus
AATAAACAGCATTTCAGTACTATATACAAATAAACAACATATCTGTGGTAAATAAACAAACAGCATTCTGAAATAAACAAATAAACAGCATTTCTATAGTAAACAAATAAACAACAGTTTTGTAGTAAACAAATAAACAACAGTTCTGTAGTAAACAAATAAACAACAGTTCTGTAGTAAACAAATAAACAACAGTTCTGTAGTAAACAAATAAACAACAGTTCTGTAGTAAACAAATAAACAACAGCTCTGTAGTAAACAAATAAACAACAGTTTTGTAGTAAACAAATAAACAACAGTTTTGTAGTAAACAAATAAACAACAGTTCTGTAGTAAACAAATAAACAACATTTTTGTGGTAAATAAATAAACAGTTCTGTAGTAAACAAATAAACAACAGTTCTGTAGTAAACAAATAAACAACAGTTCTGTAGTAAACAAATAAACAACAGTTCTGTAGTAAACAAATAAACAACAGTTCTGTAGTAAACAAATAAACAACAGTTCTGTAGTAAACAAATAAACAACAGTTCTGTAGTAAACAAATAAACAACAGTTCTGTAGTAAACAAATAAACAGCATTTTTGTGGTAAATAAATAAACAGTTTTACTGTAGTAAACAAAATAAACACACACAATAAAGATTAAAAAAAAAAAAGATAAATGAATAAATATCACAGTCAATGTTTCCAGAGAATTATGACCCTTTGAGAAAATCAAACATGATGTGATTTTGAAGACTAAAAGTTCTGTAACGACATCTCTTTCTTTCTTTCTTCTACCCCCCCCCCCCCCCCCTCTCTTCTCATACTGAAGAGTTAAATCATGCTGTGTGTGTCTGTGCAATTAATGAACCAAGAAAGTAAGAAATTAAAAAAGTAAGAAAGGAAGAAAGAAAAAAGAAAAGAATCGGAAGAAAGGAAGAAGGAAGAAGAAGAAAAAGAAAAGAAGAAAGAAGGGAAGAAGTAAGGAAAGAAGGAAGGAAGAGGAAGGAGGAGGAAGAGGAAGAAGGAAGGAGGAAGAAGAAGGAAGAGGAAGGAAGAGAGGGAAGGAAGGAGGAAGGAAGAAGAGGAAGGAGAGAGGAAGAAGAGAAGAGAAGGAGAGGAGAGGAAAGAAAGGAAGGAAGAAGGAAGGGAGGAAGGAAGAAGAAGGAGGAAGGAGGAAGAAAGGAAGAGAAGAAGAAGGGAAGGAATAAGAAGAGAGGAAGGTAAGAAGGAGAAGGAGGAAGGAAGGAAGAAAGGGAGGAAGGTAGGAAGAAAGGAAGGAAGGAGAAGAGAGGAAGGTAGGAAAGAAGAAGAAAGAGAGGAAGAGGAAGGAAGAAGAGAGGAAGGTAAGAAGAAAAAGAAGAAGGAAGAAGGGAGGAAGGTAGGAAGAAAGGAAGGAAGGGAAGAAAGAGAGGAAGGTAGGAAGAAAGAGAGAGGAAGATAGGAAAAAGAGGAAGTAGAAGAAGAGAGGAAGTAGAAGAAAGGAAGAAGGAAGAATAGAAGGAAGGTAGGAAGAAAGAGGAAGAAGAAAGAGGAGGTAGGAAGAAAGAAGAGAAAGAGAAGGTAGGAAGAAAGAGAGGAAGTAGGAAGAAAGAGAGGAAGGTAGGAAGAAAGAGAGGAAGGAAAGGAAGAAAGAGAGAGAAGGTAGGAAGAAAGAGAGGAAGAAGGAAGAGAAGAGAAGACAAAGTAGAGAAGAGGAAGAAGAAGAAGTAGGAAGAAGAGAGGAAGGTAAAGAAAGAGAGAAGGAAAGGAAGAAAGAGGAAGGAAGGAAGAAGAGAGAAGGGAAAGGGAAGAAGAAGAAGAGGTAGGAAGAAAGAAAGAGAGGAAGGTAGAAAGAAAGAAGGAAGGTAGGAAGAAAGAGAGGAAGGAAGGGAGGAAGGAAGGTAGGAAGAAAGAGAGGAAGGGAGGAAGAAAGGGAGGAAGGAAGGAAGAGAAAGAGAGGAGAGGGAGGAAGAAAGGGAGGAAGGAAGGAAGAAAGAGAGGAAGGTAGGAAGAAAGAAAGAGAGGAAGGTAAGAAGAAAGAGAGGAAGGTAGTAAGAAAGAGAGGAAGGTAAGAAGAAAGAGAGGAATGTAGGAAGAGAGGACGGAAGAAAGAGAGTTAGGTAGGAAGAAAGGGAGGAAGGAAGGACGGTAGGAAGAAAGACGAAGGAAGGAAGGTAGGAGGAAAGAGAGGAAATAACGAAGAAAGAGAGGAAGGTAGGGAGAAAGAGAGGAAGGCAGGAAGAAAGAGAGGAAGGCAGGAAGAAAGAGAGGAAGGCAGGAAGAAAGAGAGGAAGGTAGGAAGAAAGATAGGAAGAAAGAGAGGAAGGAAGGAAGAAAGAGAGGAAGGTACGAAGAATTAGAAGAAGGAACAAAGAAAGAGAGGAAGGCAGGAAGAAAGAGAGGAAGGTAGGAAGAAAGAGAGGAAGGCAGGAAGAAAGAGAGGAAGGTAGGAAGAAAGAGAAACAGGTAGGAAGAAAGAAAGGAAGGTAGGAAGAAAGAGAGGAAGGTAGGAAGAAAGAGAGAGAGGAAGGGAGGAAGGTAGGAAGAAAGAGAGGAAGGAAGGGAGGAAGGAATGAAGAAAGACAGGAAGTTAGGAAGAAAGAAAGAGAGGAAGGTAGGAAGAAAGATACGAAGGGAGGAAGGTAGGAAGAAAGAGAGGAAGGTAGGAAGAAAGAGAGGAAGGTAGGAAGAAAGAGAGGAAGGTGTAAGAAAGAGAGGAAGGAAGGAAGAAAGAGAGGAAGGTAAGAAGAAAGAGAGGAAGGTAAGAAGAAAGATAGGAAGAAAGGGAGGAAGGAAGGATTGAAGACAGAGAGGAAGGTAGGAAGAAAGGAAGGTAAGAAGAAAGAGAGGAAGGAAGGAAGAAAGAGAGGAAGGTAAGAAGAAAGAGGGGAAGGTAGGAAGAAAGAGAGGAAAGCAGGAAGAAAGGGAGGAAGGAAGGTAGGTAGGAAGAAAGAGACGAAGAAAGGAAGGTAGGAAGAAAGAAAGGAAGAAAGGGAGGAAGGTAGGAAGAAAGAAAGAAAAGACAGAAAGGGAGAAACAAAGTAGGACAGAAAGGAGAGAAAGAAGGAAGAAAGGAAAGAAGGAGTAGAAAGGAATAACGGGAGGGAGGAAGAAAAAAAGCATGGAAGGAAAGGAGGAAGGAAGGAAGAAATGAAGGAAGGAAGAAAGAAACAAAGAGAGAAAGAAATAAAAGAACGAAGAAAGGTAGAAAGAAAGAAAAAGAAAGAAATCAAGGAAGAGATAAACAAAGAAAGGAAGGAAGAAAGAAATAAAGAAAGGAAGGAATGAAGGAAGGAAACTCTTACCTGTCTTCTTAACCTTGTTCAAATAGTTTTCGAACTTGTATCCCAAGAAAATAGCGTTGGGACCACCACGCCACTGGCCAATGTGTTGGAAACAGTGGGCCACCCTGTACTCCGCCACTGAGGAACGGCGAGTTGATTCGGATTTGGCTACGTTTGTCACAGTCACCTGTACCTTCACAGAGAAACAGATTGAGAAAGTAGTATTGAGAGAAACACGCACACACACACACACACACACACACACACACACACACACACACACACACACACACACATACACACATATGGAGAGAGAGGGGTGGGGGGGAGAGAGAGAGAGAGAGAGAGAGAGAGAGAGAGAGAGAGAGAAGAAGAAGAAGAAGAAGAAGAAGAAGAAAAAGAAGAAAAGAAGAAGAAGAAAAAGAAGAAAAGAAGGAGAAGAAGAAGAAGAAGAAGAAAAAGAAGAAAAGAAGGAGAAGAAGAAGAAGAAGAAGAAGAAGTAGTAGTAGTAGTTGTAGTAGTAGTAGTAGTAATAGAAGAAAAAGAAGAAGATGATGATGATGATAATGATGATGATGATGTTGATGATGATAATAATGAAAATGTGACGTGTGTTAACAGTAATCAGCCTACTGATAGCAGCACGGGATGATATTCGTTTAAATGATAACTGATTGCTGTTCACTGTGAAATGTATATATAGTCAGTTGAGAATCAGACAGCGGAGAGTAAAGACGAAGAAGCATGGCCCTGTCTTCCGAGTTGACTGTTGAAAGAACGAAAGATGGTGTCTGAATCGTGAATACGAACTCTAACAAAAATCCAGAATATTGAAGACTAAAGTTCAACCATGGAAGATGAACAAGAAGAGAGAAAAGCTAGTCGACGACATGCCAAGATTCCCTTGCCTCCTAAACTTGATGTGAATTGAGGAAACCTGCAGAGCAGCTGGAGGAAATTCAAGAGGCTTTGGGACAGCTATGAAATTGTGACAACACAGACAGAAGAAGACTCAACATACAGAACAGCAGTTTTTCTTTCTTGCATCGGGCTGGATGATATGGACATCTATGAAGGATTAGCATTTGCTAATGAAGCTGAAAGAAATGACATTGACACTGTTCTCCAGAAATTCAAAGAATACTGTGTGGGTTCAACCAATGAAACTTACGAAGCATTCAGGTTCAACTGCAGACATCAAGCAGCAGGAGAATCCTTGTAGCAGAACTGCGGAGACTGATCAAGACCTGTAACTATGGTACACTGGAAGACAGACTGTTGAGAGATCAAATTGTACTGGGTGTACATGATGAGACTGCGATCAAAATTACTCATTGCAAGAACTGGCCATCAGCCAAGAGAGACTGAACAGTCTGCAGCAAGCAACTCAGGAAGATGCAACCATGAAAACCCTGAAAGCTGTCATTCTACAAGGCTGGCCAGAGGAAAAACAACAACTTTCATTACAGTTACAAGATTACTTTCCTTTCAGGGAGGAACTGTCAGTCCACAACGGACTTATCTTCAAAAGCCACAGAGTAATTGTACCTGAAAACGAAAGAACAGACAACCTTGAGAAACTTCATGTAAGCCACTCAGGAATTCAGAGCTGCATAAGAAGAGCACGTGAGGTAGTCTACTGGCCCAGGATGAACGTGGACATTGAAGATTTTGTCAAGACATGCAACGCCTGTAACACATACCAACGTGGTCAGCAAAAAGAACCACTCGTCAGCACAGAGATCCCTGACCTACCCTGGCAACACATCGCCTGTGACATCTTCGAACGTAATGGCAATGAAAACCTAGTCACGGTCGATCACTACTCGGATTTCTTTGAGATTGATCGGTTACAAACAAGAGAATCCAAAGAGGTCATCATCTGTCTGAAGAGACACTTGGCAAGACATGGAATACTAGAACGCCTGACAACAGACTGTGGAACTCAATTCACATCAAACCAATTTGGAAAGTTCAGAAAAACATATGGGTTTAAACACGTAACAAGCTCACCACACTACCCTCAGTCCAATGGAAAAGCAGTGAGCGCGGTGAAGGCTGCAAAGACGTGCATGAAGAAAGCAGAACACAACAATCAAGATCCCTTCCTCGCTTTACTTGAGCTGAGAAACATCCTGACAGAGACTGTAAACAGTTCGCCTGCTCAGAGACTGTTCGGCAGAAGAACACGAACACAAGTGCCAACGTCAAAGACATTACTCCAACCTACAGTTGTACCAATCAAGAAAGAACTTGAGAAAAGGAAACTGAAGCAAGCGCACTACTACAACAGAAGTGCAGTAGAGCTGACAGAACTGAGTCCGGGACAGATTGTGAAATTCCAACCTCCAGGATTCAAAAAGTGGATCAGCGCCAAAGTAGACCAACAGGTGAACATCCGGTCATACAACAATCGCACAGAGGACGGACGTCAGTACAGAAGGAATCGTCGACAGCTACGAGACACAACAGAAACGGAGCTTCAGCAGACAATCAACCCTCAACGACTTTTTGTCCAGGGAAGAAAGATTTCTGGAAGACATCAGAAAAGCGACACATCGGGCAAGCAACAGCAAATCATCATTCCATCAAAATAGATGCTGGAAGATAACAAGATAACTGGAACTGGAATAGATGTCAGGACGCCAGCATCGTCTGTCCGTGAGAACTCATCAGATCAGTCACCAGTCATCAAAATGTCTGAGACAACCAGCATCAAGGAGCCAGATGAAGTTATCAAACAAACAAGGACAGGACAACCCGAACCAGTTAGTTGTCCTTACACAACAAGATCTGGCACACAAAGCAAAAGGCCAGATTTCAGGAAATATGAATGAAACTGAAGACGCTAACATAATCAGATAAAAGCATTGCGAAACATGGACATGATGATGATGGATGGTATAATGATCAGGGATAAAATGAGGTGAATGAATGATTAGGTCTTGTGCGTGAGAGAAAGAATGAGTGTTCGATGAGTGAATGTTGTGATAAAGGCAGGAAACACATTTATTTCGTATGGACTAAAAGATAGAATTAGAGAGAAAAAAAGATTCATCGATTTTGTTTCCTTAAAGAAAGGGAGATGTGACGTGTGTTAACAGTAAACAGCGTGCGGATAGCAGCACGGCATGATATTCGTTTAAATGATAACTGATTGCTGTTCACTGTGAAATGTATATATAGTCAGTTGAGAATCAGACAGCGGAGAGTAAAGACGAAGAAGCATGGCCCTGTTTTCCGAGTTGACTGTTGAAAGAACGAAAGAGAAAGTGAAGAAAAAGTAAGAAGAAGAAGAAGACGACGAAGAAGAAGAAGAATGCGAAGAAGAATGCGAAGAAGAAGAAGAATGCGAAGAAGAAGAAGAATGCGAAGAAGAAGAAGAATGCGAAGAAGAAGAAAAATGCGAAGAAGAAAAAGAAGAAGAAGAAGAAGAATGCGAAGAAGAATGCGAAGGAGAATGCGAAGAAGAATGCGAGGAAGAAGAAGAATGCAAAGAAGAAGAAGAATGCGAAGAAGAAGAAGAATGCGAAGAAGAAGAAGAATGCGAAGAAGAAGAAGAAGAAGAGAAGAAAAGCGAAGAAAGAAGAATGCGAAGAAGAAGAAGAAAAGAATGCGAAGAAGAAGGAAAGAAGAAGAGAAAGAAGAAAGAAATGCGAAGAAGAAAGCGAAGAAGAGAGAAGAATGCGAAGAAGAAGAAGAATGCGAAGAAGAAGAAGAAGCGAAGAAAGCGAAGAAAGAAAATGCGAAGAAGAAAGAATCGAAGAGAATGAAGAAGAATGCGAAGAAGAAGAAGAAGAATGCGAAAAGAAGAAGAATGCGAAGAAGAAGAATGCGAAGAAGAAGAAAATGCGAAGAAGAAAAACGAAGAAGAATGAAGAAGAATGCGAAGAAGAAGAGAGGAAGAAGAAAGGAGAAGAAGAAGCAGAGAAGACGAAGAAGACAGAAGAGAAGAAGAAGAAGAAAGAAGAAGAAGAAGAAGAAGAAGAAGAAGAAGAAGAAGAAGAGAAGAAAAGAGAAGAAGAAGAAGAATAGAAGAAGAAGAAGAAGAAAAAAGAATGCGAAGAAGAAGAATGGAAGAAGAAGTGCGAAGAAGAAGAATGCGAAGAAGAAGAATGCGAAGAAGAAGAATGCGAAGAAGAAGAATGCGAAAAGAAGAATGCGAAGAAGAAGAATGCGAAGAAGAAGAATGACGAAGAAGAAGAATGCGAAGAAGAAGACGAAGAAGAAGAAGAAGAAGAAGAATGCGAAGAAGAATGCGAAGAAGAATGCGAAGAAGAATGCGAAGAAGAATGCGAAGAAGAAGAATGCGAAGAAGAAGAATGCGAAGAAGAATGCGAAGAAGAATGCGAAGAAGAAGAAGAAGAAGAAGAAGAAGAGAAAAGAAAGAAGAGAAGAAGAAGAAGAAGAAGAAGAAAAGAAGAAGAAGAAGAAGAAGAAAGGAAGAAGAAGAAAGAAGAAAAGAGAAGAAGAGAAGAAGAAGAAGAAGAAGAAGAGAATGCCAAGAAGAAGAAGAATCCAAAGAAGAAGAATGCCAAAGAAGAAGAATGCAAGAAGAAGAAGAATGCAGAAGAAGAAGAATGCAAGAAGAAGAAGAATGCAAAAGAAGAAGAATGCAAGAGAAGAAGAAGCAAGAAGAAGAAGAAGCAAGAAGAAAAGAATGCAAGAAAAGAAGAAGAAGAAGAAGAAGAAGAAGAAGAAGAACAAGAGCGAAGAAGAAGAAGAGAAGAAGAAGAAAGAAGAGAAGGAAAAAGAAGAAGAGAAAAGAGGAAGAAGAAGAAAAGAAGAAAAAGAAAGGAATGAAGAATAGGAAAGAAGAAGAAAGAGAAAAGAAGAAAGAAGAAAGAAGAAGAAGAAGAAGAAGAAAAAAAGAAGAAGAAAAAGAAGAAAGAAGAAAAGAGAAGAAGAAGAGAAGAGTGAGAAAGAAGAGAAGGAGAAAGAAGAAGAAGAAAGAAGAAAAGAAGAGAAGGATGAAAGAAAAGAAGAGAAAGTAAGAAAAGAAAGAAGAGAAAAGAAGAAGAAGTAAGAGAGAAAGAAAGAAGAAGAAGAAAAAGAAAGAAGAGAAGAGAAAGAAGAGAAGGAGAAGAAGAAGAAGAAAGAGGAAGAAGAGAAGATAAGAGGAAGAGAAAGAAGAAGAAGAAGAAATGCAAGAAGAAGAGAGAATGAAGAAAGAAGAGAAAGAAAGAAAAGGAAGAAGAAGAAGAAAAGAAGGAAGAAAAGAGAAAGAGAAGAAGAAGGAAAGAAGAAAGGAAGAAGAAGAGAATAAGAAGGAAAAGAAAGAAGAGGAAGAAAAGAAGAAGAAAGAGGAAGAAGAAGAAGAAAGAAGAAGAAAGAAAAGAAAATGAAGAAAGAAAGGAAGAGAAAGAAGAGAGAGGAAGAAGAAAGAAAGAAAGAAGAAAGAGAAGAAAAGAAAGAGAAAAGAAGAGAAGGAGAAAGAAGAGAGAAAGAAGAGAAGAAGAAGAAGATAGAAGAGAAGAAGAAAGAAGGAAAAGAAGAAAGAGAAAAAAGAAGAAGAAGAAAGAAGAAAAAGAAAAGAAAAAGAAAGAAGAAAGAAAAGAAAGAAGAAGAAAAGAAGAAAAAGAAGAAGAAGAAAAAAAGAAGGAAGAAAGAAGAAAGAAAGGGAAAATGAGAAAAGAAAAAAGGAAGAAGAAAAAAGAAAAAAAAAAGAAAGAAAGAAAGAAAAGAAGAAGAAAAAAAAAAAAAAAAGAAGAAAGAGAGAAAGAGAAAAGAGAAAAAAGAAAGAAAAAGAAAAGAAAGAAGAAAAAAGAAGAAGGAAGAAGAAAGAAAGAAGAAAAGAAAGAGAAAAGAAGAAGAAGAGAAAGAAGAAAAGAAGAAGAAAAGAGAAAAAAAGAAAGAGAAAAAGAGAAGAAAAGAAAGAAAGAAAAGAAAAGAAAGAAGAAAGAAGAGAAGAAAGAAAGAAGAAAAGAAGAGAAAAGAAGAAAGAAGAAAAAAGAAAAAAGAAAGAAGAAAAAGAAGAAAAAGAAAAGAAAAAGAAAGAAGAAAGAAGAAGAAGAGAAGGAAAAGAAAAGAAAGAAATAAGAAGAAGAAGAAAGAAAAGAAAAAAAAGAAAGAGAAAGAGAAAAGAGAAAAGAAGAGAAGGAAAGAAGAAAAGGGAAAAAAGAAAAGAAGGAAAGAAGAAAGAAAAAAGAAGAAAAGAAGAAGAAAGAAAGAAGGGAAGGAGAAAAAGAAGAAAAAAAAGAAGAAAAAAAGAAAAGAAAAAGAAGAAAAAAGAAGAAGGGAAGGAAAAAAGAAAGAAAAAGAAAAGAAAGAAGAAAGAAAGAAGAAGAAAAAAAAAGAAAAGAAGAAGAAGAAAAGGAAAGAAAAAAAGAAAAAAAAAAAAGAAGAAGAAAAAAGAAAAAAAAAGAAGAAAAAAAGAAGGAAAAAAAAAAGAAGAAGAAAGAAAGAAGAAGGAGAAAAAAAAAAGAAAAAGAGAAGAAGAGAAGAAAAGAAAAGAAAGAAGAAGAAGAAGAAGAAGAAAGGAAGAGAATAGAAGGAGAGAAGAAAAAGAAAAGAAAGAAGAAGGAAAGAAAGAAAAAGAAAAAAGAAGAAAAAAAAAGAAAAGAAGAAGAAGAAAAAAAGAAGAAGAAAGAAAAAGAAAAAAAGAAGAAAAGGAAAAAAAAGAAGAAAAAAAAAAAAGAAAGAAAAAAAAGAAAAAAAAAAAAAAAAAAAAAAGAAAAAGAAAAAGAAGAAGAAAAAGAAGAAGAATGGAAGAAAAGAAAAAGAAAAGAAGAAGAAAGAAGAAGAAGAGAAAAGAAGAAGAAGAAAAGAAAGAAGAAGAGGAAGAAAGAAAGAAGAAGAGAGAAGAAGAAAAAAGAAGAAGAAGAAGAAAGAAGAAGAAGAAGAGAAGAGAAGAAGAGAAAGAGAAGAGAGAAGAAGAAAGAGAAGAAGAGAAGGAAGGAAGAAGAATGCGAAAGAAAGAGAAGAAAAGAAGAAGAGAAGAAGAAGAAGAAAGAAGAGAAGAAAGAAGAAGATGGAAAAAAGAAAGGAAAGAGAAGAAGAGAGAAAAGAGAGAAGAAGAGAAGAATGGAAGAAGAAGAGAAAAAAAGGAATCGAAAAGAAGAAGAAGAAGAAAGGAAGAAGAAAGAAGAAAGGAAAAGAGAAGAAGAAGAATGGAAGAAAAAGAAGAAGAAAAGAAAGAAGAAGAAGAAGAAGAAGAAAGAAGAAGAAGAAGAAGAGAAGAAAGAAGAAGAGAAGAAAAGAAAGAAAAGAAGAAGAAGAAGAAGAGAGAAGAAAGAACGAAGGAAGAAGAAAGGAAGAAAGAAGAAGAAGAAGAAAGGAAGAAGAAGAAGAAGAAGAAGAAGAAGAAGAAGAGAAGGAAGAAGAAAAGAGAAGAAGAGAAGAAGAAAGAAGAAGAGAGAGAAGAAGAGAAGAAGAAGAAAGAAGAAGAAGAAGAAGAAGAAGAAGAAGAAGAAAGAAGAAGAAAAGAAGAAAGAAGGAAAGAAGAAGAAAGAAGAAGAAAGAAGAAGAAGCGAAGAATGACGAAGAAGAAGAAGAGAAGAAGAGAAGAAGAAGAGAAGAAGAAGAATAGAAGAAGAAGAAGAAGCAAGAAGAAGAAGAAGAAGGAAAAAGAAGAAGAAGAAAGAAGAAGAATGAAAGAAGGAAGAAAGAAGAAAAGAAGAAAGAGAAGATGGAAAAGAAGAAAGCGAAAGAAGAAGAAGAAAGGAAGAAGAAGAAGAGAAGAAGAAGAAGAAAAAGAAGAAGAAGAAGAAGAAAAGAAAGAAGAAGAAGTAATGCAGAAAAAAGAAATGCGAAGAAGAAAGAGAAGAGAAGAAGAGAAAGAAGAAAGAAGAAGAAGAAAAATGACGAAAAGAAGAAGAAGAAAGAGA
>JAPXFY010000033.1:12325428-12327928 GCA_030674185.1 Monoplex corrugatus
AAGAAGAAGAAGAAGAAAAGAAGAAAGAAAAGAAGAAGAAGAAGAAGAAGAAGAAAAGAAAAGAAGAAGAAGAAGAAGAAGAAAGAAAGAAGAAGAGGAAGAAAAAAGAAGAAGAAGAAAAGAAGAAAAGAGAAGAAGAAAAGAAGAAAGGAAAGAGAAGAAAGAAGAGAAGAAGAAGAAGAAGAAGAAGAAGAAGAAGAAGAAGAAGAAGAAGAAGAAGAAGAAGAAGAAGAAGAAGAAGAAGAAGAAGAAGAAGAAGGAAGAAAGAAGAAGAAGAAGAAGAAAGAAGAAGAAGAAGAGGAAGAAGAAGAAGAAGAAGAGAAGAAGAAGAGAAGAAGAGAAAGAAGAAGAAGAAGAAGAAGAAGAAGAAAGAAAAGAAGAAGAAGAAAGAAGAAATGAAGAAGAAGAGAAGAAGAAGAAAGAAGAAGAAGAAGAAGAAGAAGAAGAAAGAAGAAGAAGAAGAGAAGAAGAAGAAGAAGAAAGAAGAAGAAGAAGAAGAAGAAAAGAAGAGAAGAAGAAGAGAAGAAGAAGAAAAGAACGAAAGAAGAAGAAGAAAGAGAAGAAGAAAAGAAGAAGAAGGAAGAAGAAGAAGAAGAAGAAGAAGAAGAAGAAGAAGAAGAGAAGAAGGAAAGAAAGAAGAAGAAAGAGAAGAAGAAGAAGAAGAAAGAAGAAGAAAAGAAGAAGAAGAAAAGAAGAAAGAAGAAGAAGAAGAAGAAAGAGAAGAAGAAGAAAGAAGAGAAGAAGAAATAGAAGAAGAAAGAAAGAAAAGAAGAAGAGAAGAAGAAAGAAGAAGAAAAGAAAAGAAAAGAAGAAGAAGAAGAAGAAGAAGAAGAAGAAGAAAGAAGAAGAAGAAGGAAGAAGAAGAAAGAAAGAAGAAAGAAGAAGAAGAGAAAAGAAGAAGAAAGAAGAAGAAGAAGAAGAAAGAAGAAAGAAGAAGAGAAGAAGAAGAAGAAGAAGAAGAAGAAGAAGACGAAAAAGAAGAAGAAGAAGGAAGAAGAAGAAAAGAAGAAGAAGAAGAAGAAGAAGAAGAAGAAGAGAAGAAGAAGAAGAGAGAAGAAAAGAAGAAGAAGGAAAAAGAAGAAGAAGGAAGAAGAAAAGAAGAAAGAAGAAAAGAAGAAGAAAGAAGAAGAAGAAGAAGAAGAAGAGAAGAAAGCGAAAGAAGAAGAGAAGAGAAGAAGAAGAAAGAGAGAGAAGAGAAGAAAGAATGCGAAAAGAAGAAGAAGAAGAGAAGAAGAAGAAGAGATGCGAAGAAGAAGAAGAAGGAAGAAGAAGAAGAAGAAGAAGAAGAAGAAGGAGAAGAAAAAGAAGAAGAGAAGGAAAGAAGAAGAAGAAGAAGAAGAAGAAGAAGAAAAGGAAGAAGAGAAGAAGAAGAAGAAGAAGAAAGAAGAAGAAGAAGAAGAGAGAGAAGAAGAAGAAGAAAAAAGAAGAAGAAGAAGAAGAAGAAGAAGAAGAAGAGAAGAAGAAGAACGAAGAAGGAAGAAGAAGAAGAAGAAGAAGAAGAAGAAGAAAGAGAAGAAGAAGAAGAAGAAAGAGAAGAGAAGAAAGAAGCGAAGAAGAATGCGAAGAAGAGAAAAGGAAGAAGAAGAAGAGAAGAAGAGAAGAGAAGAGAAGAAGAAGAGAAGAAGAGAAGATGCGAAGAGAAGAAGAAGAATGCGAAGAGAAGGAAAAGGAAAGAAGAAAGAAGAAGAAAAGAAGAAGGAAGAATGAGAAGAAGAAGAAGAGAGAAAAGAAGAAGAATGCGAAGAAGAAAGAAAAGGAAGAAGAAGAAGAATGCGAAGAAGAAGAAGAAGAAGAATCGAGAAGAAGAAGAGAAGAGAAAAGAAGGAAAAGAAGAAGAAGGAGAAGAAGAAGAAAGAAGAAGAAGAAGAAGAAGCGAAGAAGAAGAAGAAAAGAGAAGAAAAAAATAAGAAGAGAGAAGAAAAGAAGAAAGAAGAAAAGAAGAGAAAGAGAAAAGAAAAGAAGCGAAAAGAAAAGGAAAAAAAAGAAGAAGAAAAGAGAAAGAAAAAGAAGAAGAAGAAGAAGAAGAGAAAAGAAGAATGGAAAGAAGAAGAAAGAAGAAGAAAGAAAAGAAGGAAGAAGAAAGAAAAGAAGAAGAAGAAGAAAGAAGAAGAAGAAATGAGAAAGAAGAGAAAGAAGATGAGAAGAAGAAAAGAAAGAAGCGAAGAAGAAGAGAAGAAGAGAAGAAAAGAAGAAGAAGAAGAAGAAGAATGGAAGAAGAGAAGAGAAGAAGAAGAAGAAGAGAAGAAGAAGAAGAAGAAGAGAAGAAGAAGAGAAGAAGAAGCGAAGAAGAAGAAGAAGAAGAGAGAAGAAGAAGAAAGAGAAGAAGAAGAAGCGAAGAAGAAGAAGAATCGAAGAAGAAAAGAGAAGAAGAAGAACGAAGAGAGAAGGAAGAAAAGAAGAAGAAGAAGAAGAAGAAGAAGAAGAAGAAGAAGAAGAAGAAGAAGAAGAAGAAGAAAAGAAGCGAAGGAAGAAAGAAGAGAAGAAGAAGAGAGAAGAAGAA
>JAPXFY010000033.1:12355428-12357928 GCA_030674185.1 Monoplex corrugatus
TCTCTCTCTCTCTCTCTCCTCCTCTCTTCCTCTCCTCTCCTTCTTCTCCCTCTCTCTTCTCTCCTCCTCTCTTCTCTCCTTCCTCTCTCTCTCCTCCCTCCTCTCTTCCTCACTTTCTCTCTTTCTCCCTCCCTCCTCTCTTTCTCTCTCTCCTCCTCTCTTCTCTTCTCTCTCCTCCTTTCTCACTCTCTCCTTTCCTTCTCTCCTGCTCCTCTCTCTTGCCTCCTCCTCTCTTCTCTCCTCTCCTCTCTCTCTTCTCTCTCTCTCCTCCTCTCTCTCTCTCTCCCTCTCCTCTCTTTTCTCTCCTCTCTCCTCTCTTCTCTCTCTCTCCCTCTCTCTTCCCTCGCTCTGCTCTCTCTCCTTCTTCCTCTCACTCTCTCCTCTCTTCTCCTCCTCTCTCTCCCTCTTCTCTCTCTCTCCTCTTCTCCTCTCTCCTCTTTCTCTCTCTCTCATCTCTCTCTCTCTCTCTCCTCCCTCCCTCTCTCTCCTCTCTCTTCCACTCTCTCTCCTCCCTCTCTTCTCTCCCTCCCTCTTCTCTCCTCTTCTCTCTCTCCTCCTCTTCTCTCCCTCTTCTCTTCTCTCTTCTCTCCTCTCTCTCTCTCTTCTCTCTCTCTCTCTCTCTCTCTCTCTCTTCTTCTCTCCTCTTCTTCCTTCTCCTTTTTTTTTCTCCTCTCTCCCTCTCCCTCTTTCTCTCTCTCCGTCTCTCACTCTCTCTCTGTCTCTCTCTCTCCCTCCCTCTCTTTCTCTCTCTCTCTATCCTTCTTCCTCTTTCTCTCTCTCTCTCTCTCGCCCTCTCTCTCTTTCTCTCTCCCTCTCTCTCCCTCCTTCTCTTCCTCCCTCTCTCTTCCATCTCTCTTTTCGTCTCTTTCACCACTCTCTTTCTCCTTCCCTCTCTGTCTCTACGTCTCTCTCACTCACTCTACCTCTCTCTTTCACTCCATCTCTGTCTGTCTGTCTGTCTCTCTTCTCTTTTCCTTCCTTCACTCTCTCTCTCTCTCTGTTCCTCTCACTCCCCACTCTCTCCCTCTCTCATTCACTTTCTCCTCTCCCCTCCATCAATCTCTTTGTGTGGATTAGCTATTCAAACGAATACACTCGTATTACATATCATCATCATCATCATTCTCCTGCCCGTGATGGGCGTAGAGGAGAGATGAGAGACACTCTTGAAGCCAGCCGTCGCCAACCGGTCCTGTCCTCCGCCTGTCGCACCAGCGTGGGGCCATCCAACCTGGTCCATTCTTTGATGTTGTCCATCCAGCATTTGGCTTGTCGTCCCCTTCGTCTGCCGCCTCCCAGTGTACCCTGGAGGACCGTTTTGGGCAGTGAGTTGTGGCGTGTGACATGCCCGAACCACGACAGCTTCCTGTTCTTGACTGTTGCCAGGAGGGGTTCTTGTGGGCCTGCGAGTGTTGTTATTTGGCTCCACACAAAGTCGTTTGTCTTCCGATCTTGCCAAGAGATCCCGAGCAAGCGCCTGAAGCATTTAGTTTCAAACGTCTGGATTCTCTTGGTGGTCTCTGCTGTCATGGTCCAGCTCTCGCATCCATACAGCAGGATGGGGAGCACCAGGGACTTGTACAGCTTCATCTTCGATGGAAAGCCGATCTCTCTGCTCTTCCAGATCTTGTTTAGCTTTACCATTGCTGCTGTTGCGATCGCTAGTCTGGTCTTGATTTCTGTTGTAGAGCGACCGTCTTTGGTGAGAGTGGCGCCAAGGTATTTGAAAGCGTCCACCTTCTTCAAGCTGTTGCCCGTTCATGTAGATTTCAGCATGGGTGTTGGTTGTGCTGTTGACCAGGACTTTGCTTTTTTCTGTGCTCACTTCCATTCCGTGTGCACCTGCACTTTCTTCCAGTCTCATGGTCAGGTCTTGTAGTTCTTCGTTGCTGCCTCCCATCAGGTCGATGTCATCTGCGAACCTCAGGTTGTTGATGGTTCTTCCTCCGATGGAGACAGTGGAGTGGAAGTCATGGAGGGCTTCACGCATGATGTTCTCCAGGAAGAGATTGAACAGCACGGGAGAGAGTAGGCAGCCTTGACGGACTCCAACTGTGGTCTTGAAGTAGTCCCCTATCTGGTTGTTGAGGAGAACTGCGCTGCTGGCAGTGTTATACAGCGCCTGGATGGTTTGGACGAGACCTTCCTCTATGCCAAACTTTCTTAGCACCTGCCATAAACCCTTATGCCACACCCTGTCGAATGCTTTTTTACATATACATATATCTAAATAATAATAATGATAATAATAATAATAATAATAATAATAACGATATTTATATGGCGCAAAATCTTGATCTAAATCAAATCTAAGCGATGAACACACACGCACACACACACACACATGCACATGGCTATAAATGGGGAAAAAGAAGAAAAGCAATGGAAAATTATAGAAAACACATTATATACAAATATAAATAACAATGTGATTCCACACCGAGTGGAGACAGGCTGCAGTGGGAGTTGAGTGAGGTCAGGATTTTATGCAGAGGAGAAA
>JAPXFY010000033.1:12385428-12392928 GCA_030674185.1 Monoplex corrugatus
ATGATGAGATTTCCAGGTAAGAGGCAGTAGTGGTCAAGCAATTGGTCAAAGTCAGAGAGAAACATGGATGTGGTGAGTTTGTTGGCAGAGCTAGGTGGAGGTCGATAGACACAGGAGAAGGTGATGGGGTGAGGGGTGGATTGGAAGGATACTTCAACGTGCTCGAAAGAAGGATGGGAGAAAGGCAGAGACTGCGAGAAAGATAGGCGGGAATGGAGTGAGTCGTTGTAGAGGATGGCGATACCGCCACCTCGGGATGAGCGATGGAAAGAAGCAAGCCTGTAACCACTCGGAGTGAGGCAAGCAAGTATAGGTTCGTGACCAAGGGGGTTAAGCCATGTCTCCGTGATAAAAGCAATGTCAACATGCTCATCTGCGACAAAGTCAGCAATAACATCGGCTTTGTCACCAGTGCATGCCGACTGAGCATTAAAAAGGCATAGTTTCAGCCTATCACAGTCATATGGTGGCGGCTGAGGTGGCGACGAAGGCGGCACCAACGGGACAGAAGGCGAGAGCGGCACCGGCGGGACAGAAGGCGAAGGCGGCACCATCAGGACAGAAGGCGAAGGCGAAGACGGCAGAGGAGGAGACAAAGCTTGCAGCAGCGAGGTCAAGGGCAGGGGCAGTGGAGGAGAAGAAGAAGCAGGAGACGAAAAGTGGCGTCGGGCAGGAGGCAGGTTGTGCCAAAGACGGTGGAGACGTCCACCACGACAGGATCGCGCAGTGCGGGGCTTGCTACACAGCCCCAATGTACGTATGCGCTGGTAGACGCCTCCACCGAGGTAGCATTTGCTGTGTTTAAAAAGTGTCAGTCCAATTTGTTTTATAAAAGACGGGTCCATAATTGCGAGCCAAGCAGGAGAGGAAGACACTTGCAGGTTGGTGTGTGGGTTGGTCAGTTCACAACACTAAAATCCAGAGAACGCAGAACACAAAGGTTTGGAAGCTGTAGCGTTGGGCGAACACAGTCGGCTAAGGTGTAAACACAATTCACAGATAAAATGTCCGACTTGAGCGGCTGAATTAAAATGATGAAAAGTAGGTATAAAAACTTTAAAATCGGATTATCTGGTAAAATATTCAAAATTTTAAAAAAAATATTTACATCACCGTGTGTCCGGATTTCAAAGCAACAAACATACAAAATTCAATGCATAAAACCAAATAGAACCACGATAAAATCACTGTAAAACACCACACACACTTTTTGCTGCCTGCTGGCGCGACATCTACTCACTGTCTGTCTGTCTGTCTCTGTCTCCTTTTTTAATTGTTTGTTTGTTTATTTGTTTGTTTGTTGGTTGGTTGGTTTGATTGATTGATTTGATCAATGGTTGGTTGGTTGTTCGGTTCGTTGATTACAAGGTTAGTTGTTTTTTGGTTCGTTCCTTTGTTTTTTTTCCTTCGTTAATTGTTTGATTAATTTGTATATATCGTAAATGATTTAGTTCCTTGATTGATTGGTGGTTGGTTGGTTGGTTGGTTGGTTGCTTGCTTGGTTGGTTGGTTGGTTGGTTGGTTGATTGACTGATTGATTGGTTGGTTGGTTAGTTGGTTGATTGACTGATTGATTGGTTGATTAGTTGGTTGGTTGGTTGATTGATTGATTGAATGATTGGTTGGTTGGTTGATTGATTGATTGATTAGCTGGTTGGTTGGTTGGTTGAATAGTTGATTGATTGATTGATTGATTGATCGGTTGATTAGGTGGTTAACCGGTCGATTGGTCGGTCAGTCGGTTGGTTAGTTGCTTGCTCGCTTGGGTGGTCGTTTGGTAGGTTGCTATGTTGCTTTGTTGGTTGATCAGCTGTCAGTGTGTTGGTCAGTTCGTTGGTTGGTTGGTTGGTTGGTTGGCCGGTTGATTAGTTGACCACTCGGGTGATTAGATTGATGATTCATTGGGTAGTTGGTTCGTAGGTTAGTCGACTGTTTAGAAGGGTTGGTTGATTGAATAACTGTTTGGTGGGCAGATACTTGTGGATAGAGTTTAGCTGGTGAAGTGGTTATTTACTCCTTCTCTATCTCACTCATTCACTCATTCACTTGCTCGCTCACTCACTCACTCATTCACTCACTCACTCATTCATTGACTCATTGACTCATTGACTCATTCACTCACTCTTTCACTCACTCATTCACTCACTCACACACTCACCCATTTATTCATTTATTCACTCACTCATTCACTCATACACTCACTCATTCACTCATTATCACTATATTTTTCACACACACATAATTATGTCTGGGAGTCTGTCTGTCTGTCTGTCTATCTGTAAGTCTGTCTGTCTGTCAGTTAGTCTGTCTGTCTGTCTGCCTGCCTGCTTGTCTGTCTGTCCGTCTGTCTGTCTGTCTGTCTGTCTGTCTTGTCTTCTCTTGTCTGTCTGTCTGTCTCTGTCTCTCTTTCTTTCTTTCTCTCTCTCTCTCTCTCCCTCCTCCTCCCTTCTCTCTCTTTCTTTCTTTTTCTCTCTCGCATTCTCTCTCTCTCTCATTCTCTCTTACTTTATTTCTTTCTTTCTTTCTTTTTTCTTTCTTTCTTTCTCTCTCTCTGTCTCATTCTCTCTCTCTCTCTTTCTCTTTCTCTCTTTCTCTCTCTTTCTCTCTGTCTGTCTGTCTGTCTGTCTGCTCTCTCTCTCTTTCTTTCTTTCTTCTCTCTCTCAATCACTCTCTCTCTCTTTCTCTCTCTCAATCACTCTCTCTCTCTCTCACTCACTCACTCACCCACTCACTCTCTCTCTCTCTCACTCTCTCACACTCACTTTCTCTCTGTCTGTCACTCACTCACTCTCTCTTTCTCACTCACACACTCACTCTCTCTTTCTCTTTCTTTCTGTCTCTCTCTCTCCCTCCCTCTCTCTTTCCATCTCTCTCTCTCTCCCTCTCTCTCTCTCTCTCTCTCTCTCTCTCTCTCCAACCAGAAGACAAAATTATACACAAAGTTTATGGCGGTCTGCCAGAAAGGTGATTGTCTTACCTGGCAAAAGCGCGAAAACGCCACACACACACACACACACACACGCATACACACCACACACGCGCGCGCGCACGCACACACTCCACACACGCACACACACACACATCTGTTTTTGCTCATTTCTTAGAAACCTGTTGATGCTTTTCGTTTTGTTTTGTTTTTTGTCTTGTTTTTTGTTTGTTTTGTTTTGTTTTTTGTCTTGTTTTTGTTTTGTTTTGTTTTGTTTTGTTTTGTTTTGTTTTGTTTTGTTTTGTTCATTTGGTCGTGTTTTTTGTACCTGGAAATGTGTTCATTCTTGTATATGTGTGTGTGTATGTGTATGTATATGTCTGTATGTATACATATCTATATTTATATATGTATATGTATATATGTATATGTATGTGTATGTATGTATATGTACATATGTATATGTATGTATGTATGTATGTATGTATGCATGTATGTATGTATGTATGTGTATATATAATATATGTATTGTATATAGTATATGTATTGTGTGCATGCGTGTGTGTGTACTTGCGTCATGGTGGGGGGGGGGGAGGAAGAGAGGCAGAGAGACAGAGAAAAACAGGATATGGATGATCTTTGTAAATCAAGCTGTTACCGTTATTCGATGAATCACACGAGCGCGCGCGCACGCGCACACACACACACACACACACACACACACACACACACACACTCACACATACACACAAACACAAACACACACACACACATACACACACACATAAACACACACAAACACACACACACGTACGCAAGCACGTACACACACACACGCACGGAAGCACGTACACACACACACACACACACACACACACACACACACACACACACACACACACGCACACATGCATATGCAAGCACACACACACGTACAATAACACAACACAAACACAAAACACACACGCATATACAAACACACAGACACGCACTCTCTCTTTCTCTGTCTGTCTGTCTGGCAGGCTGTCTCTGTCTCTCTGACTGTCTTTCTGTCTCTGTCTCTGTCTCTGTCTTTCTGTCTCTGTCTGTCTGTTTGTCTGTCTGTCTCTCTAACTGTCTGTCTGCTTGTTTGTCTCTCTCTCTAATCTGTTTGTCTGTCTGCCTGTCTCTCTATCTCTCTATTTCTCTCTGTCTCTTTCTCCGTGTTTCACTATCTCTGTCTTTCTCTCTCTGTGTCTCCCCTGTCTCTCTGTCTCTCTCTCTCTGTGTCTCCCCTGTCTCTCTGTCTCTCTCTCTCTCTCTCTCTCTCTCTCTCTCTCTGTATGTCTTTGTCTCTCTGTGTTTCTCTCTGTGTGTCTCCCCTGTCTCTCTGTCTCTCTGTCTCTCTCTCTCTCTCTCTCTCTCTCTCTGTATGTCTTTGTCTCTCTGTCTTTCTCTCTGTGTGTCTCCCCTGTCTCTCTGTCTCTCTGTCTCTCTCTCTCTCTCTCTCTCTCTCTCTCTCTCTGTATGTCTTTGTCTCTCTGTCTTTCTCTCTCTCTCTCTCTCTCTCTCTCTGTGTCTCCCCTGTCTCTCTGTGTTTCTGTCTCTCTCTCTCTCTCTCTGCTCTCTCTCTCTCTCTCTCTCTCTCTCTCTCCTCTCTCTCTCTCTCCTCTCTCTCTCTCTGTATGTCTTTTCTCTCTGTGTTTTCTCTATCTCTCTCTCTCTCTCTCTCTCTCTCTCTCTCTCTCT
Organism: Monoplex corrugatus; assembly: GCA_030674185.1. Taxonomy (NCBI): domain Eukaryota; kingdom Metazoa; phylum Mollusca; class Gastropoda; order Littorinimorpha; family Ranellidae; genus Monoplex; species Monoplex corrugatus. The sequence continues at coordinate 12,390,083 of JAPXFY010000033.1, forward strand.
CGTGTCTCTGTCTCTCTGTCGTCTCCTCTGTCTCTCTGTGTCTTCCTCTCTCTCTCTCTCACTCTCTCCTCTCTCTCTCTCTCTCTTCTTCTCTGTCTGTCTCTCACTGTCTGTCTTCTGTTTCGTCTCTGCTCCCTCTCTCCTCTCTTCTCTGTCTCTCCTTCTTCTCTCTCTCTCTCTCTCTCAAGACGAAATATATAATATAATGTGTGTGTGTGTGTGTAGAGAGAGAGAGAGACTGAGACAGACAAACAGACAGACAGACAGACAGACAAACAGACAGACAGATAGACAGACAGACAGACAGATAGATAGATAGATAGATAGATAGATAGATAGATAGATAGATAGATAGATAGATAGACAGGCAGACAGAAAGACAGACAGATAGATTGATACATACATACATACATACATACATACATACATACATACATACATACATATATACATACATACACACATACATACATACATAGATACATACATACATACATACATACATACATACATACATACATACACACATAAATACATAGATACATACATACATACATACATACACACATACAAACATACATACATACATAGATACATACATACACACATACATGTACATACATACATACATACATACATACATACATACATACATACATACATACATACATATATACATTTAGACAGACACTTACTGATATAAAAATGTTACTAATGGAAAGATCATATCGTTGGTGATGACAGGTTTCAGGGGTACAGAAGCTTTAAGGTAATCCTCGATGCTAAAACGTATTTTCTTTCTCTTTCATGCAGATGTTGACCTTTGTGTTATAACAAATGCCTATCAATTAACATCAGAAAGAAGTCCTTGAATGTTATATAGAACCAATACTGTTGTACGGATGCGAGGCGTGGACAGTCAGCAAGCAAAGCGAGAGCAGGATCGAGGCAGCCGAGATATGATTTCTCAGAAGAATGTTGAGACTTCCATGGACAGCAAAGAAAACAAACGAGACAGTCTTGATGGAGGCAGACACAAGTAGATCACTCATAAGGAAGATTAGGAAAAGACAAGCAACATTTATAGGCCATTTTATGAGGAAGGGGGATTTGGAGCACCTGGTCACAACGGGAAAGCTGGAGGGAAAGAGAGCACCAGGTAGACCCAGGGAGAGAATGCTGGACGGACTTGCAGAGTGGCTGGGGATGAAGAGGGTGGGGGAGATGCTGGGGGCGACGAGAGATAGAGATGGTTGGAAGTCCATGGTCGCCAACGCCATGCGGCAGGGCACCTGATGATGATGATGATGATGATGAAAACGTATTTTCGGCCAACTGGTGGTCGTCAAGTGTACACATAAGACAAGAAAGACTAAATACACAAAACTTGAGGAAAAAACAATCAAGACTTCCTGACTTTTCATAAAGCACTGTACAACGATTTAGTTGAGAACGAAATTCATTTTGTATCGTGTTTGTTGGAAAGAGAAATTGGAGCACCTGGTCACAACAGGAAAGCTGAAGGGAAGAGAACACCAGGTAGATCCAGGAAGAAAGTATTGGAACGACTTGCAAGGTGGCTGAGGACAGACAGGGTGATGGAGATGTACTTGCAGCGACAAGGGATAGATTTGTATGGAGGGCCATGATCGCCAACACTATGCGGCAGGGCACATGATGCTGATGATGCTGATGCTGCTGCTGCTGCTGATGATGATGGTGTTGTTAAGAACTGTCTACTGTTAGGAAAGGAATTTACAGCATTGAAACATTATAGTCAGGAGAATATTTTTAGTTTACAGTGTTTTTTCAACAAAAAAAAGAAAAAAAAAAGCGTTTTGAGATATCAAATCTGTATATGTATAGCAGGTGTTGAAGAGACGACCATCTAGTATGTTGATGATCGTGTGTGTGTGTGTGTGTGTGTGTGTGTGTGTGTGTGTGTGTGTGTGTGTGGTGTGTGTGTGTGGTGTCTTGTATGTGTGTGTCTGCATACACATGTATGTATGTATGTGTGTCTGTATGTGTATGTATGCATGTGCGGGTATGTATATGTGTATGTATGTGTGTGTATGTATGTGTGTATGTGTGTATGTATGTGTGTGTATGTATGTGTATGAATGTTATGTGTATGAATGTATGTGTGTATGTATGTGTGTGCATATGTATGTGTGCGTGTGTGTGTTTGTGTGTATATATGTGTGTATTTGTGTATTATTGTATTATATATATATATCTACATATACATATATATCTGTCTATATATATATGTGTGTGTGTGCATTAATGATATATAATGTACAACTAATATATAAGTATTGTGTGGTGTATGTTGTGTGATGAATGTGGTAATTATGTGTGTGTATGTTATGATTGTTTATTATGATACATACTACAATGAATGCTTGTTTTTCTACATTTGTTTAGATCCATTGATTATTCATTGCATACATTTCAATATGTTTGTATACGTTATGTATTTGAAAATGAATAAAAACAAATTAAAAATAAATCAGAAAAATCAGATTAGTACTCTGTTGCCATGTCGATGGATTAACAATATCTTGATCGCCCGCTGTTCCTTTAAATGTCATGCACATGTTGTGCTTTGTGTTATGTATAACTCTGTTCCTTTAAATGTCATGTAGATGTTGTGCTTTGTGTTATGTATAACTCTGTACCTTTAAATGTCATGCACATGTTGTCTTTGTGTTATGTATAACTCTGTTCCTTTAAATGTCATGCACATGTTGTGCTTTGTGCTATGTATAACTCTGTACCTTTAAATGTCATGCACATGTTGTCCTTTGTGTTATGTATAACTCTGTTCCTTTAAATGTCATTCA
>JAPXFY010000033.1:12407928-12420428 GCA_030674185.1 Monoplex corrugatus
CTGAAATTAGCACTTCTTTGGCACTGTTTTCAGAAGCTTCTGAACATATCTAAAAACAAAGTCTATTTTTACCATTGTGACAGTTTACCATGGTCATCGATGCACGTCAGTTTCATTTCAAACTCCTCAAAAGTCGCAGAGATCCAGAGAAGTACAGAATTTAGATTTTCTATAATAACATGAAATACCCTCATGCAAAATAAAAGCAAATGGCACAACCTTCACACAGGTTAATAAGTTCAAATACCTGGGAACGGTCATTTCATCAGACGGTAGATGCCCATCGGAAATAGCCGGCAGAATCGGCCAAACCAAAACAGCATTCAAGAAGATGGCAAGCATTCTTACCTACAAATGCCTATCAATTAACATCAGGAAGAGAGTCCTTGAATGTTATATAGAACCGTTTATGTTATACGGATGTGAGGCGTGGACAATCAACAAGCAAAGCCAGAACAAGATCGAGGCAGCCGAGATGTGGTTTCTAAGAAGAATGTTGAGAGTTCCATGGACGTCAAAGAAAACAAACGAGACAGTCTTGATGGAGGCAGACACAAGTAGATCACTCATAAGGAAGATTAGGAAAAGACAGGCAACATTTATAGGCCATTTTATGAGGAAGGGGGATTTGGAGCACCTGGTCACAACGGGAAAGCTGGAGGGAAAGAGAGCACCGGGTAGACCCAGGGAGAAAATGCTGGACGGACTTACAGAGTGGCTGGGGATGAGGAGGATGGAGGAGATGCTGGGGGCAACAAGAGATAGAGACAGATGGAAGTCCATGATCGCCAACGCCATGTGGCAGGGCACCTGATGATGATGATGATGATGATGATGATAACAATTGTATGAAAAAGTAGAGAGACATTAGAATGGCTTAACAATCTTGTTTCCCTCTTGAAGACCAAACGTGCTGCTTTTGTATGTAATGTTAACCCTTTGACTCCTGCACACTATCCACCAACTGCACAAACTTAACCCTTTGATTTCCTCACCTTACCCATCAGCTTCCAGTATGAAGCTGGTGAATAAGGGCGAGGGAATCAAAGGATTAAGTTTTGCTGACAGTGTGGTTGGGTTCTTTTCTTTCCTTTTTCTTTTCTTTTCTTTTTTCCGGCAACAATTGCCGTGATCATGTTTTGATGTAGTATTACCTTCGTCACTTTCATGTTCCATTTTTCCCCAGCTGCTTTTTGATAAAACACAAGTATGTGTGCGGGCAGTACGTATGTGAGGCGTGGACAGTCAACAAACAAAGCCAGAACAAGATTGAGGCAGCCGAGATGTGGTTTCTAAGAAGAATGTTGAGCGTTCCATGGACAGCAAAGAAAACAAATGAGACAGTCTTGATGGAGGCAGACACAAGTAGATCACTCAGAAGGAAGATTAGGAAAATACAGGCAACATTTATAGGCCATTTTATGAGGAAGGGGGATTTGGAGCACCTGGTCACAACAGGAAAGCTGGAGGGAAAGAAAGCACCGGGTAGACCCAGGGAGATAATGTTGGACAGACTTGCAGAGTGGCTGGGGACGAGGAGGGTGGGGGAGATGCTAGGGGCAACGAGAGATAGAGGCAGATGGAAGTCCATGATCGCCGGCGCCATGCGGCAGGGCACCTGATGATGATAATGATGATGATGATGATGATGATGATGATGATGATGAGGATGATGCTCAGCATTATCTGTATTTTTGTCTGTTGACCCTTTCATCTATGAAATAAACTACTGTTGTGATTCAACCTAATGGCATGGTTTGCTGCTGCTCAAGTTATTTGCATCTGGTCTTGATTCTGTTTTTGGCTTTAAACGATTGTTGTCGTTTTAACTCGATTGCATGCCTTGCTGCCTATGAATCTGATTAAACTTTGCTTCTAAGTCCATGTTATCTGTATCATTTATAAGCATCCTGCAAGCAGATTATAATCAGATTGTTGTATAAGTTGCTTTAATGATATTGCGCCTTTTGTGATTATTGCTTCATTGTTTCAACTCAAATTCAGTTTGAACGTTACTCAGGGGTTGGAGCTCGTATATTGCTTGAAATGGGCTGTTTCTAAACGCCTTCGTGATGTTGTAGGGTTGCTTTATTGTAATTATTGTTATTATTATTATTATTATTACTATCATTATCATTAGTATTTCTTTAGTGTTGAATTTTGTTTTGATAAGAAACACAAATCGAGAATGTTCACAAGGCAAAGTGAAAGGAAACGAGATATACTTTATAGGAAGTGATAATTGTGTGTGTGTGTGTGTGTGTGTGTGTGTGTGTGTGTGTGTGTGTGTGTGTGTGTGTGTGTGTGTGTGTGTGTGTGTGTGTGTGTGTGTGCGTGTGTGTATACATGGGAATGTTTGCTTGTGTGTGTGTGTGTGTGTGTGTGTGTGTGTACGTATGTGTGTATACGTTTACTTAAGAAAGAAAAATCGAAGGCTTTCAACCTGGTAATTGAACTAGTGTTCTGTGTGTGTGTATGTGTGTGTGTATGTGTGTGTGCGTGTGTATGTGTGTGTATGTGTGTTAGTTTATGTGTGTGTGTATGTGTGTGTATATGTGTGTGTATGTGTAGTGTGTATGTGTAGTGTGTGTGCAAAACCGTTCGTACTTTCTGGCCGTTAGGATTTATAACTGGGTACATATATTGAGAAACAGAGGACGGCCACCTGCATCACTTGCTAGAAACATCACAAACATCAGTGGCAGGAAACTCCAGGAGGTGGTCAGACTTAGCCAAGATCGAGAGTGCTGGAGGCAACTTGTGAGGACATCATGTGCAGCCGCCAACACTGTTCCCGGTGACGCCGACAGGTGACAGGTGACATATATTGACTGCGTTTTTAGCTCTAGGGGGACGTCAACTGCTTAGGCGTGGTAGTCCCCCCTTGGGGATGCCGGGGGCTCTTTTAGTATAGATAGTATCTCCACCTTTTGGAAATTCTCTGCTAGAAATTTCCTCTTTTCTGTCACTCTCTTTGTTTCTTTATTGTTCCTTTGCTTTCTGTCATCTCTTCCTATCATTTTCTGCCTTGCTGGTCCATTCACCTGTATGTGTTTGATAAAGTCTTACGTACTTTTTCTTAGGATTGATAATTGGGTACATGTATTAAGTGCATTTTTGGCTCTGTGGAAATGAAATATGTGGAAGCAATTTTAAGTAACTTAGGCCTGTTTTTATGTATCTTACTTACGTTTAAATTTGTATTCAAGTATGTTTTTTAAATCCCCTGTGCGATAAATTAGACGGGGGATGGTCAACGACATGGACATGTCCTTAGGTTTTAGTGCATTGGTAACTGTACTAAATGTTTCTTTTTTCCCCTGCTGAAGTATTGTGTATGTTTTGAAAGGGTTATATTCCTGATATGGCTCTACACAGTCGGCTGGGCTTTAAACAAAACTAACAATAACAAGAAATGTTTGTTTTAGTGTCCTTAGTTTATGTTTGAAATTATATCTTTAAATCCCCTGTGCGATAACTTGGATGGAGTTGTGATTGGCTTGGGCTTTTCCTTACATTATGTGTGTTCACAAGTTTCTTTTCTTTTTTTCCTGTTGAATTAGCGTGTACATTTTGAAACGGTTATAGCCCTGATATGGCTCTATGCAGTCGGCTGGGCTTTAAACAAAAATACGTCGGCCTCTTTACATCTCAGGAGATGATAGTCTGCACCAGGAGGCGTTGTGGTCATGACGTGCACTTTCTGCTGTGGCTGTGCAGGCCGATTCTTGAGTGGCAATCAAACAAAAATAACAATAACAATAACAATGCATGTTTTAGTGTCCTTAGGTATGTTTAAATTGTATTCAGGTGCGTTTTTTAACTCCCCTGTGTGATAAATTAGACAGGAGTGGTCAACACCAGGGGCATCCCCTTACATTATGTGAGCAAATACATAGATATGTACACTGAATTTTTCTATAGATATGTACACTGAATTTTTCTCTTTTTTTCCCTTGTCGAAGTATTGTGTATGTTTTAAAACGGTTCGAGCCCTGATATGGCTGTATGCAGTCAGCTGGGCTTTAAACAAACAAACAAACAAACAAAACAAAACAAAACAAAACAAAACTGTGCCATCTCTCATTCTAAGCAAGTACTTTAACCACTGATACTGCATTTTGGCATGCCTGGAGATGTTCATTACCTGATGTACATGTACATATATAAATGGACACAGAAATGTTATGCACATATCAAAAATCTTCTTCAGTATCTGCATTCACGTTCTGTTGACTGGCCAAATGAGAAGTGGAAACCCCTGTAAACTTGCTGTCACAACTCAACGGATGCTGATGTTGACGTCTTTCATGTCCGCACCTCAGCATCTTCACAAACTCTCCTCTGAATCGACCTCCCGTCAAGATATACAGATAGAAATTCATCACAGAATTCACTGACCAGATCATGAAGAACAACTCGTACAAAAACTGGTAAAAGGCTCGTAATTCTGGGTCAGCGTGGTTGGTAGTGTAAAATATATTCACAAAAATCATGAACGGAAGAGAGAGGCAGAGAAACATCAAAGAGACAGCCATGACGGTGACAGTGGCCGAGGACACTTTCTTCTGTCTATCGTCTGACTGAGAAGCGGTACCACCTGACAGTTTTTTCTTCGCCCATCGAGTCGACTCGGCCAGTTTCCACGCTAGCACACTGTTGCCCAGAACCAGAATGACTGACGGAACCACAGAATACAAAAACACGTCGACGCGGGTCCATATCTGGCCCCAAAACTGCCCGTAGGCGGCGTCCCCAAAAGCGCAGATTTCAGGAACCCCGTCCGCTATTTTCACAACATCCAACCCGTACAACATGTGAGAATAGACCGACGCCAACAACACACTCACCACCACAATCACCGCCACAGTTTTCTGCCGCGTGCACACGACATTGACCTTGTGCGGCCAGACGACGGAAGCGGCTCGCTGCAAAGTCAAGGCCACGATAAACCAGGACGAGATCGAGGCGCAAGAGGTCATGACCCAGAAGGAGAGTTTGCACAGCACGGAATGGCTGCTGTACATATCCCGCGCCCATATCTTCTTCACCCAAGCTGCGGCCAGCCCCCAGCTTAGCACCATGGTGTCGGTGACGGCCAGAGCCGTGAGGTACACGCTGATGGCGGACCAGGCAGATCGTACCCGGCGTAACGTGACGACGGTGGCCAGGTTCCCAGAGACTCCCAGGACAAAAAGGACCGGGGGGCAAAACGTCCACAGCCAAATATCAGCCTGCTTCCATAGTTGTGTAGCAGTCACGCCTTCTCTGGTTGGTTCCCATACCTGTGTTGTCATTCCTTCATCACAACACAAAGTCGTTAGAGTGATATTTTCCGGAGTCGGTTGAGCCTTGGCTGTGGAAAGTGTGGCCATGATATTGGGGAATTCTGAGGTAATCATTTTGTTTGTTTGTTTCTTTGTTTGTTTGACTTTGTCTTCTGTTGTTTTAAAGCAAAATCTGAAAAGAGAACTGTGTTTGAGATTACTGAATCTCTGTTGACAGTTCAAGTGTACACACACTCAAGCATGCATGTGAACACACACACACACACACACACACACACACACACACACACACACACACACACACACACACACACACACACACTTTAAGGAGGTAGACACAAGAACATGAATAAAGAAGGTTAGGAAAAGACAAGCAATATATATAAGACATTTTATGAGGCAAGAGAAATTAGAGCACCTTGTCACAACAGGAAAACCAGAGGGAAAGGACAACACCAGTTACACCAAGGGAGTAAATATTGGACAGATTTGTGGAATGGCTGAGGACAGAGAGGGTGGGAGATGTACTTGCAGCGACAAGGGATAGATTGGTATAGAGGGCCATGATTGTTAATGCCATGCGTCAGGCACATGATGATGATGATGGTGATACATACATACATATTTATCGATATTTAAAAATTTTTTTTTATCAAGAAACACCACGAGGGTGCGGATGTGACCCGGAGCATCAATGCCTCGCCACTCTCGGGACACTCACTTCCAAGCTCCTGACGCCAATTGTCAGTCATTTCTTCGTGCAAAGGAGAGCTGTCCGTGCGTTGCATGACCCATTCAGACCCAGTCATCAGTTACCTTGTTTACAAACCGAATGGCAAGGTGGGGAGATGACAAACCCCGGGACATAGCCACACAACGTGCACCAACCAGGTCCAGCCCAGTCTCTGGACCAATAGAGAATGGAAGACCCCTCTCTCGCCCTACTCTGGTCTTCGTCTCTCTTTCGGGCAGTCCGTCCTGCCACCAGTTGGCATAGAAGTCAGCACCTTTCCCCTTACTATAGTCTCGACACTTAGCAGTCCCAACGTTGCCTTACTTCAACCACAGGGGTTGTTTGAACGGCCGGTAAAGTGGCCAGCATGATGCTCCAGACACAGCCCATTTTGCTGTTCAACAAGGTCTGACATGCCCCGAACAGGATCCCAAGTTTGCTGTTTCTCCGAGCAGCCAGCAGTTCTTTCCCTGAGGTCATCAGACCTGATTTCCTGAAGTCAGTGGCCAAGCCACAAGCCGAAATTAACAAGAAACACCACGAGGGTGCGAATGAGACCCGCCACTCTGGGGACACTCACCTCCCAAGCTCCAGACGCCAATTGACAAATGGGTGTTCTGATTCTATTTCTGTATGATTCTAGTCCCTGCACTGACAAAAACAACACAACCTTTGGTTGATCTCTGTGTCATTTTCTCACAGAACACGATTGACAGGTTTGAATTTCACTGAGGAATCGATATCGTGACAAACTGACCGAGAGTTTTCAGACTACTTCGTTTACTACAGGTTATGCTGTAATAATAACGATGATGATAAAGATATTTATGGGGCGCCAAATACTGATTAGGAAAAGACAGGCAACATTTATAGGCCATTTTATGAAGAAAGGGGAATTAGAACGCGTGGTCGCAACAGGAAAGCTGGAGGGAAAGAGAACACCAGGTACACCCAGGGAGAAAATATTGGACGGATTTGCAGGATGGCTGAGGACAGAGAGGGTGGGAGATGTGTTTGCGCGAACAAGGGATAGAACATGGAGAGCCATGATCGCAACGCCATGCGGCAGGCACATGATGATGATGATGATGATGATGATGATGATGATGATGATGATGTTTCAGTTTCAGTTTCAGTTTCTCAACGATGACGTCTCCGCGCTCGGAACGAATTCCATATGCACTAACGTCACAGGTGCCACGTGTATGGTGACCGTGGCACATGCTTAAGCCTGCACATAAACCCGTGAGCTGGCCTATGATGATGTGAATGATGATGATAATGATGATGATGATGATGAAGATGATGATGATGATGAAATACTTGATACACTCATCAAAGCAAAGCACACAGTCTCATCGCTCACTCAAACATTCACTTGTTATGACAAGAACTTGAGGGCACAAAGCAGACACACACGGGGAAAGGGGGAAGGGGGAATGGGGGAGGGGACAGGAGGGGAGGGGGACGAAAGAATGGGCAGGTAGAGGGGAAAACATCACTGCTGGACAAATAAGATCATCATCATCATCATCATCATCAGGTGCCCTGCCGCATCGCGTTGGCGATCATGGATTTCCATCTGTCTCTTATCTATTGTTGCCTCGAACATCTCTTCCACCCTCCTCATCTTCAGCCACTCTGCAAGACCGTCTAGTATTTTCTCCCTGGGTCTACCTGGTGCTCTCTTTCCCTCCAGCTTTCCCGTTGTGACCAGGTGCTCTAAGTCCCCTTTCTTCATAAAATGGCCTCTAAATGTTGCCTGTCTTTTAATAACCTTCCTTATGAATGATCTTCTTGTGTCTGTCTCCATCAAGACTGTCTCGTTTGTTTTCTTTGCTGTCCATGGAACTCTCAACATTCTTCTTAGAAACCACATCTCGGCTGCCTCAATCTTGTTCTGGCTTTGCTTGTTGACTGTCCACGCCTCGCAACCGTATAACAGTATTGGTTCTGTATAACATTCAAGAACTCTCTTCCTGATGTTAATTGATAGGCATTTGTTGGTAAGAACACTTTTCATCTTCTTGGATGTTGTTTTGGCTTGGGATATGTCGTCAAATCAGACTTAACCCTTTGACTTCTGCACCCTGTTCACCAGCATCTGCATTGCCACCATGCTAGCAACGCAAAAACTTAACCGCTCTGATTCCCTTGCCCTGTCCACCAGCTCTCTGCAGGAAGCTGGTGGATTGGGTGAGGGAATCAAAGGGTTAAGTTTTAGCAGTTGTGAATAGGGGTGAGAGACAAAGGTTTAAATGGCCCCACACACAGTTCTAGGTCTTGTAAGTCACGTCAGAAGCCGGTGTCCGTTCAGTTCATGATGCTTATAGCCCAGCCGACCACTAAGCCATATCAGGGCTAAACACCACGTCAAAAAGAAAGAACAAACCGTTAAGATAAAAGACAACAGATAAAAACCACGCTCACCGTCAACCTTGCAAATCTAAAATGCGATTTAAGAAAAACACGTAAAATGACATCAGGTGAAATCTATTGATCTGTTGTAAAAACTGGAAAACTGCATCAGGAGGGACGTCTCGGAAGAGGTTCTTTAAGGAGTCCGCCGTGTAGTGCTTTTGTCTCATATCGTACAAGTCCCAGCAATCAAGGAGGAGGTGTCGGATGCTCAACGGCTCATCACACGGTATACACCATGGTGCTTGCTTTATTTTTTCAAAAGGTACGAATGAAGTGTAGGATGTGTGACCGTGTGTAACCTACATAACACTGTCTCTTTCTTACGGTTTCCTGCAGCAGATGGGAGAATTTCTTTCAGGTTAGGGCGGATTTGGAAGAGTTTGTTATCTGTCTGTTTATTCCAGTCCTCCTGCCACATATTTCTCACGTAACTATGTACTTTCGATTTGACATCTGTGTAAGGGATCAAGGACTTAAGACATCTTTGTCATTGTAGCCTTCTTGGCCAGCTTGTCAGCCTTTTCATTGCCTCCAATACCAACATGGCCAGGAATCCAGGCAAAAACAATCTCGTAACCTTCACTTGCAAGAGTGAATCAGTTAGAGCAGCTAGGAAATGAACAACAGACAATTCCATCGCTGGAAAGTGAAAGTATCAGGAGTTTTCTGAGCTGACTGTTTTTGTGCTTTGTATCTGCTTCTATGCTAGCTGAATGGTAGCACAACTGTGTTAGATTTGAGAAGTTCTACAACATGGGAGATAATTCCTACGTGACTCTCAAGAGTTATGTCCTTTGGTTGGTATCAGGCAGCATCAAATTGAGACCTTCTAACTGATAAGTCTAATTCTTAACCACTTAACTGCCGCACCCATCAGAGTTCAAATTCCATTCCCGAGGAGGAGGATGCTTATGTTGGGAGTTTGCCATGGCTGCAGTTTAGGTCAGCCAGAGGACGTAAAGAGCGCACACCATGGCAGACCCCACATATTGGACATGTATACCCAACATGCAGAATGGTTCAGACATTCGCCTGTCAATAACTAAACTCCAGGTTCCTGGGTTCGTTCCCCGTAGAGGCATCGACTTTTCTCCTCAGTTTGACCGGAAAATCGAACTGAACGTCTAGTCCTTTGGAAAGGGACGAAGAATGAATCAGACCCGTGTGCCTTCTGGCACGCTAAAGATCCCACGGAGTTGAAAATCGTGAACAGCTGGGCATTGCTCGACTGCCTTGGTATAAAACATTGGAGAGATAGGTTGATTTCCCAGGTCCCACCCCTTGAAGACCAATTAGCCTTCTTGCCTTTCTGAAGTCTTGGTTAAAAATAAGTGAATATGAATATGTATTTGAAGCGAGGGAGAGGGAATGAGCGCCGCCCTTGTGGTGCAGGCCTCGGGGAAAGTTGAGGTCTCTGCCACCTCACTCCCCTACGACCCCAGGGTTCTGGAACTATCTAGGTAGGACCTCAGGACCTGGCCAGCTCATGGGTTTATGTGCAGGCTTTAAGGCTTGTGCCATGTTTATTCTGGATCTTCTCCATCACGTGGCACCTGTGACGTTAGTGCATATGGAATTCATTCCGAGCGCGGAGACATCTTGAGAAACTGAAACTGAAACTGAAACCCAACACGATACTTACTGTGACTGTATGGTTAATTAACCCTTTGACTTCCGCACCCTTTCCACCGGCATCCTGCACTGTCGACCATGCTAGCAAAGCAAAAACTTAACCCATCGACTCCCTGACCCTGGCGGATAGGATGAAGGGAATCAAAGGGTTAAGTTTTTGCTGTTGTGGATAGGGTGCAGGAGTCAAAGGGTCAACCTAATGGGCTGACAACTGACAAGTTATGTACATGTATCTGTACTTCATCAGCCCAGGGGATGAGGGCTCCTATGGTTGCTGTGTCACAGTAAGGACTGGGAGGTACCCCGCGGGAATTGCCGGGGGCTCTTTCAGTTTAAATAGTATCCCCACCTTCTGGAAATTCTGTGCTAGACATTTCCTCTTTTCTGTCACTCTCTTTGTTTCTTTCTCCCTTCTTTGCTTTCTGTCATTTCTTATCATTTTCTGCCTTGCTGGTCCGTTCACCTGTATGTGTTCGATAAAGTCTTACCTACTTTTTCTTAGGATTGATAATTGGGTACATGTATTAAGTGCATTTTTGGCTCTAGGGATATGAGATATGCTGAAGCAATTTTAAGTATTTTAGGCCTGTTTTTATACACGTTTAAGTGTCCTTAGTGATGTTTAAATTTGTATCTAAGTATGTTTTTTTTTTAAATCTCCTGTGCGGTAAATTGGACAGCGTGGTCAAAGCCAGGGGCATTTTTTTTTAGATTATGTGCGCGAATGCATTGATATGTGTACTCATTTTTTTCCTATTGAAGTATTGTGTATTTTTGAAACGGTCATAGCCCTGATACGGATCTACACAGTCGGCTGGGCTTTAAACAAAAATAACAGTAACACTAACAGGTATGTTTTTTGAAATCCCCTGTGTGATAAATTCGACGGAGCGGTCAACGCCAGGGGCATTTCCTTAGATTATGTGAGCGAATGCATCGATATGTGTACATGGTTTTCTTTTCCTTTTCTTTTTCCTTGTTGAAGTGTAGTATGTTTTGAAACGGGTTTTAATCCTGATGAAACTCTACTCAGTCAGCTGGGATTTACACAAAAACAAATAACAGCAACAGAGCTGGGAGGTGAATGTGTGACTGGCTGTGAGGCATTGTTGCTCTGGATCCCATCCCGTTCTTCTGAAATTGTCAACAATGGATAGCCCACATCGTGGCCGACCCCCAGCCTGAAAGTAGGTCAGTCATGGAAGCCAAGTGGTTAAGACCATGGGTTGAGGATGACAAGTTGTGGGGTCAAACCTCATCAGTCCAGCGGATGATGGCCGTTGATCCGGTGCTAGCCATGGCTGGAATCTATGGCATAACCACAGATCATGAGAAGTCCCAGCTCATGGCCAACACCAGTGTGAGCCTAGTCACCCTGGTCCCAAGCGGTTAATTAACCCTTTGACTCCTCCCGCACCTTGTCCACCAGCCTACTGTATTGTCAACCATGCTAGCAAAGCAAAAACTTAACCCTTTGACTCCCGCACCCTGTGCACCAACATCCTGTATTGTCAACCATGCCAGCAAAGCAAAAGCTTAACCCTTTGACTCCCGCACCCTGTGCACCAACATCCTGTATTGTCAACCATGCCAGCAAAGCAAAAACTTAACCCTTTGACTCCCTGTACCCTGTGCACCAACATCCTGTATTGTCAACCATGCCAGCAAAGCAAAAACTTAATCCTTTGACTCCCTGCACCCTGTGCACCAACATCCTGTATTGTCAACCATAGCAAAGCAAACACCTAACCCTTTGACTCCCTGCACCCTGTCCACCTGCCTCCTGTATTGTGAACTATGCTAGCAAAGCAAAAACTTAACCCTTTGACTCCCGCCCCTGTCCACCAGCCTCCTGTATTGTGAACTATGCTAGCAAAGCAAAAACTTAACTCTTTGACTCCCTCACCCTATCCACCAGCTTCCTGCAGGAAGCTGGTGGATAGGGTGACGGAGTCAAAGAGTTAAGTTTTTGCAGTTGGTAGATAGGATGCGGGAGTCAAAGGGTTAAGGTAAGTATGTAGGTTTGCATGAACAGAAATGTTGTAGATCTGGAGTGATCGCAAGAGTGGTGGCCTCTTTGACAGTAAGAAAGTCGTTCTTGTTGTTTAAAGCCTAGCCGGAAGCTGGTGGATAGGGTGAAGGAGTCAAAGGGTTAAGTTTTTTTTTGCAGTTGGTAGATAGGGTGCGGGATTCGAAGAGTTAATACAGTGTGTTTGACGAATGGCAGGTTGTGGGTTTGAATCCCTGATGTCCCAAGATATTCGGAGACAAATACTTGTAGCCCTCACAAGGTTAAAACCTAGAAGAGCTCTCGAACAGAATTTCTGTCTGTCTGTCTGTCTGTCTGTCTGTCTGTCTCTGTCTGTCTGTCTGTCTGTCTCGTCTCTGTCTGTCTCTGCCTGTCTCTTGCACTTTCATAAACATTG
>JAPXFY010000033.1:12427928-12430428 GCA_030674185.1 Monoplex corrugatus
TTATGAATGATCTACTTGTGTCTACCTCCATCAAGACTGTCTCTTTTGTTTTCTTTGCCGTCCATGGAACTCTCAACATTCTTCTTAGAAACCACATCTCGGCTGCCTCAATCTTGTTCTGGCTTTGCTTGTTGATTGTCCACGCCTCACATCCGTATAACATAAACGGTTCTATATAACATTCAAGGACTCTCTTCCTGATGTTAATTGATAGGCATTTGTTGGTAAGAATGCTTGTCATCTTCTTGAATGCTGTTTTGGCTTGGCCGATTCTGCCGGCTATTTCTGATGTGCATCTGCCGTCTGACGAAATGATCGTTCCCAGGTATTTAAATTTATCAACCTGTGTCAAGTTTGTGCCATTTGCTGATATTTTGCATGAGGGGATTTCATGTTTTTTACTCATCACCATGATTTCAGTCTTCCTGCTGTTTAGTTCCAACCCCCTACCTTTGCTTTCTATTTCTAGTATATTCACAAGGTTTTGTAGATCCCTTTCATTTTCTGCAATTAGTACGGTGTCATCTGCGTATTGAACGTTGTTTATCATTTTCCATCCAACCTTTAATCCAGGGTCTTCTTCTAGGTTTCTCATGATGTTTTCGCTGTAAAGTGAAAACAGATCTGGTGACAAAACACAACCCTGTCTGACTCCTCTTTTTGATGTTTTGGAAAGAGCTTATATTGTTTTCTATTCTCATTGCGGTTGTTTGTTCCCAGTACAATTTCTGATTATTCGTAGATCTTTTCCATCAACATTGAGTCTCTCCAGTTGGTTGATCAATTCTTCATGTCGTACCCGATCGAAAGCCTTGGTGTAGTCCACAAATCATAAATACAAATCCTTATTCATCTCAATTGACCTCTCTATGATAGTTCTTAGGATGTATATGGCATTAACAGTTCCTTTCCCTTCCACAAATCCACACTGTTCTTCTGCTATTTCCCTTTTGATTCTATTCCTTGTCCTCATCATGATTATTCTTAACAGGATTTTTGTTACATGACTCATCAAACTGATTGTGCGATGGAGTTCACATTCTATAGCCCCTGTCTTCTTTGGAAGTGCAATGAAAATTGATTTTGACATATCTTTATTGGGGATTTTTCCAGTGTCGTAAATTTCATTTAGGAGGACTGTTATTTTTTCAATGCCAAATTTCTCCAGGGCTTCAAATCAACTCTGTAGAAATCTTGTCTGGTCCTGGGGCTTTCCCTGGTTTCATCTTTTTCAGTGCTGCTCTAACTTCATCTTTCATTATGGGTGATCCTTCAAAGTTCTTTTTTATAATGTGCTCTTCCTTTCTGTCATCCTCAATTTTTAAGCAACCAGTTGATGTGCATGTATTTTTCCTGTGGACAATTTCTTCAGTTCGTCTGTACATCCCTGAGGATCCGTTTTCTGTCTTTGCATTTTGTTTTCAGCCAAGCTTCCTTAGCTTCATTGCACCTATTCCTGGTTTCTTTGTTTATCTTCCTGTATATGTCCTCAAGTGGTTGCTTAAGATCGAAAGATAGCACGCTTATCATGGAAAAAGACAAAATATTAGACAGATGGGGAGAGCACATTAAAGATCTTTTTGAGGATGACAGAAACGAAGAACACAGATTTTATGCCCTGAAATACGCAAGGAATATCTACCACACAAAGACTGCCCTATAAACAGTTGTGGTTGAGTTCTGGTAACCAGTTTTAGGCCTTGAAATACATCTAGAATACCTTACAAAGACTGCCTTATAAACAGTTCTGGTTGAATTCAGGTAACCAGTTTAAGGCCCTGAAATACACCTGGTCTGGTCTACCTTACTAAGACTGCCTTATAAACAGTTCTGGTTGAATTCAGGTAACCAGTTTAAGGCCCTGAAATACACCTGGTCTGGTCTACCTTACAAAGACTGCCTAATAAACAGTTGTGTTTGAGTTCTGGTAACCAGTCTTAGGTCCTGAAACACACCTGGTCTACCTTACAAAGACTGCCTTATAAACATTTGTGTTTGAGTTCTGGAAACCAGTTTTAGGCCCTGAAATCAACTGGAACACCTATCATACAAAGACTGCCTTATAAACAGTTCTGTTTTGAGTTCTGGTAAGAAGTGTGAGGCCCTAAAACACACCTGGAATACCTACCACACAAAGACTGCCTTATAAACAGTTCTGTCTGAGTTCTGGTAACAAATTGTATGCCCTGAACTACACAAGGAATATCTACCACACAAAGCCTGCGTTGCAAACTGTTCTCAATGAGTTCTGGTAACCAGTTTTAGGCCTTGAAATGCAACTAGAATACCTTACAAAACACCTAACAAAGACCGCCTTATAAACAGTTCTGTTTGAGTTCTGGTAACAAATTTTAGGCCTTGAAATACACCAGGAATATCTGCCGTACAAATATTGTCCTGTAAACGGTTCTGTTTGAGTTCTGGTAACATGTTATAGGCTCTGAAATACACAAGAAATATCATCAACCATAAGGAGACTGTCTTATAAACAGTTTTGTAT
>JAPXFY010000033.1:12435428-12437928 GCA_030674185.1 Monoplex corrugatus
CAAAACAAAAGAAAACAAAATTCATAACACATGTAACATTCTTTTTCTCACACTGGACCAAGCAGCAGGGAAGTTTCAGTCTATTTCTTATAATTTTTGTATCTGGTGTTTGTTTGAAAGCTCGACAAAGGCCAGTTGGCCGAAACTTTGCGCCTGTGTTATCTTGTTGTATTAAATACGCGTTCTTATTCTCTTTTCGAGTTTTTTTCTGGTTCCTGTTTGCTTGAACGCGGGCAGTCACACTTGTTTTGGATTATGAAACAAGTTGTAAAAACAAACAAACACAAACAAACACAAAAAAACAACAACAACAATAACAAAAAACAAAAACAAAGAAAAAAGATTCATAACACACATAACATGAAAAAAGTTTTAGAAATGAATTGTGATATAGATGTTGAATGTCATGTATATAATAATGCTGATAGGTCATGCGCTTTCAAAATATCATGAGAGACGAGGGCTGACGCATGGAAAGGAAATAAATGTCTATTTTTGACAATAACAACAACAATAATGTCACAATGTTGTTAGTAGTTGCAGAAATATTTTGTTAAGAAAAATTGCAGGCACACAATCAAAGAAAAAAGAAGAAAGTAAAGGAAGCATCAAGAACAATGGAACGTGGGAGACATATTAATTAATCATATTCATATTCATAATCATAATTTATTCATATTCATATATCATATTCATATTCACATTCATATTCATATTCATATTCATATTCATATTCATATTCACCTTCATATTCATATTCACATTCATATTTATATTCATATTCATATTAGATTCATATTCATATATTTATATTCATATTCATATTCATATTCATATTCACATTCATATCATATTCATATTATATTCATATTCATATCATGTTTATATTCATATTCATATTCATATTCATATTCATATTCATACTCATCTATATATATATTCATATTCATATTCACATTCATATTCATATTCATATCATATTCACATTCACATTCATATTCATATTCATATTCATATTCATATTCACAATCATATTCACATTCATATCATATTCATATTCATATTCATATTCACATTCATATTCACATTCATATTCATATTCATATTCACATTTATATTCATATTCATATTCATATTTACATTCATATTCATATTCATATTCATATCATATTCACAATCATATTCATATTCATATTCATATATTTTTTTCTTGTCACAGCGGATTTACTTCCGCATGAAACTCCGACTGCTCTTCGTTTTGAGAGCGCGTCCCGCAGTGCTGCGCCACCGGATTTTTTTTTCAACCAAGACTTCAGAAAGGCAAGAAAGCTAATGGCCTTTACTAAGGGACGGACCTGGAAATCAGCCTATCTCTCCATCTTGGGTCCTTTATCCGCTGGACGAGCGGCAGGGAAGTTTTTAGTCTTCTTTTATTATCGTTGTTGGTGACTGTGGTCTGTTGTGACCGTGCGTTCGCGCTTGACAAAGCCGTTGGCCGAGGTTTGCGCTTGTTGTCTTGTTTGTTGAATACGCGCTACATTGGTTTTCTTGTTCTTCTGTCTGTTTGCTTGGGCGCGGGCAGTC
Organism: Monoplex corrugatus; assembly: GCA_030674185.1. NCBI lineage: Eukaryota > Metazoa > Mollusca > Gastropoda > Littorinimorpha > Ranellidae > Monoplex > Monoplex corrugatus. Next base: position 12,437,013 of record JAPXFY010000033.1, read on the forward strand.
ACACTGTTTTGGATCTCTCCATTGTTATACAGGGCACTGGCGATTGCCCTGCTTCTTCGCGATTTTCAACTGCCGTGGGGTGTGTATGCAATGATGAAAATAGACGAACATAACACATACAATATCAAAGAAATCATAAGCGGACAAATATTGTCAAATTTACTGCCGTACTCCAAGCCTGAGTAGAGTTAAAAATGGCAGTCTATGTGCCTATCCACGACTGACACGCGGGGTAATGACAAGCGACTTTCGCGTTTGATAATTGAAGGGAGAGAACTGCGTTTCATTGTTAGAGAAACGTGTTTATATCCCTTCCTTTATGCAGGGTGTAGTTATTTGCTATGCAATGCATGCATGCATGTGAGTGTGTGTGTGTGTGTGTGTGTGTGTGTGTGTGTGTGTGTGTGTGTGTAAAGGGAGGGTGGGGTGCTGTGTGTGTGTTGCGTGTGTGCGTGTGTATGTATGTGTGTGTGTGTGTGTGTGTGTGTGTGAGTGTGTGTGTGTGTGTGTGTGCGCGCGTGTGTGTATGCATGTGTGTGTATACATGTGTGTGTTGTTTGTGTGTACGTGTCTGTATGTGTGCGTGTGTGCGTGCGTGTATGTGTATGTGTGCGTGTGTATCTGTGTGTGTGTGTGTGTGTGTGTGTGTGTGTGTGTGCGCGCGTACGTGTGTGTATCTGTGTGTGTGTGTGTGTGTGCATACGTGTGTGTATCTCTGTGTGTATATGTGTGTCCGCGTCTGGTGTGTGTGTGTTGTGTGTGTGTGTGTGTGTGTGTGTGTGTGTGTGTGTGTGTGTGTGTGTGTGTGTGTGTTTCCCATATAATCAGACTGAAAACCAAGCCTGGTGAATTCAGTCTCCCTGCATTTGTGTATTCCAGATCGTCACAGGGCATGGCATTCCAAACTTCTATAGAA
>JAPXFY010000033.1:12442928-12480428 GCA_030674185.1 Monoplex corrugatus
TGAGCATACCTCCAGTCCTGTTTAAGTGTGTTCATGTAATGTCTTGTATATTCATAGCTTAGCTTAGCTTACCTTAGCTTAGCAATAGGGACATAACACATTAGCTGTTTGGCTATTTCAATTTAGTTTAGTTTAGTAATAGGGACATAACACATTAGCCGTTTGGCTATTTCAAGTCCCATCATTTTTATTTTTATTTTCTTACACTCGTAGTCAAGGTTTGTCGTACGCCCAGTTTTTTTGATGATTCATTAATCATATTCGTATTTAAGTTCAATGTAATGTTTCCAATGGTCAAGCTGTTTTTTAAACGAGTTTGTGTTTTGTGCTCTTTTAATTTCGTTTGGTAATTTATTCCATACATGTGCAATTCTATTTGTAAAATAAAACTTTATAATGTTAGTCTTGCAATATTCTATAAATATTTTATCAGTATTATTTCTTGTTTTGTCATAATTTGTCAGTTTGAAAAATTCTGTTCTATCTATGTCATCTAAGCTACGCACAAAAAGTTAAGGATCACTTGCACAAAAATTCATAACTTTCAAAATAAGAAAGCCAATGCGTTGAAGTTTGGCAAACATTTAATTCCATGCTTTAGTGATAACGATACACAATTGCCTTCAATTTCGAGCAATCGTTTGGTGTGTACATTTGATCAAAGTGGGTACGTATCGAAATTTGATTTCCCAAAGTCATTGAAATCACAAGACAGGGCATTCTGATGCTCCCAAAAGTTCAGTAATGCGTGTAACCGCCATGGCTGTTCTGGCACTCGACGCAGCGAGTCCTCATCGAGTTGACCAGGTTGGTGAAGATCTTCTGTGGAAGCGCCTGCCACTCAGCCTGCAGCATCTGGTAGAGGTGTTGGGCATCCCTGGGAGGGGGGTGGTTGCTCCTCACTTTGCAATCCAGCTCATCCCAGAGGTTCTCAATCGGGTTGAGATCGGGACTGCATGCTGGCCACTCCATTCTGTTGACTCCAGACTGCTGCAGGAAGTCGTTGACCACCCTTGCCCTGTGGGGGCGAGCGTTGTCATCCTGGTAGACAGCCGTCGGTCCCATCTGCTGCAGTGTAGGCACAGCCAGCGGTCGAAGGATCTCATCCCGGTATCGGAGGCCAGTCAGGTTACCCTGTACATGATACAAGGGTGTTCTGTGGTGAAGGCTGAAGGCCCCCCAGACCATTACAGAACCTCCACCAAAGGCCACCTTTTCTTGGACAGTGGTGTCAATAAAGCGTTGCCCTGGGCGCCTCCAGACCCTCAGTCGGCCGTCGTTGTGGTTCATGGTGAAGCGTGATTCATCACTGAACAGGACCTGGGACCATTGCTGACGTGTCCACCTCACGTGGCGTCTGCAGAAGGCGCGGCGTGCTGCCCTATGGGCTGGAGTTAAGTGTGGCCGTACAGCTGGGCGACGAGAACGGAGGTTAAACCCATGAAGGCGGTTCCGTATGGTCTGCTGGCTGATGTTGATGTTAGTAGCCACCCTCAGCTGCCTTCGAATGATGCTGGAAGAGGCTGTTCTTGTCTGCAGGGCTTGTCGTTCAATGAGACGATCTTCACGTGGGTTTGTCTTCTTCGGTCGACCAGATCTGCGTCTTTCATGGACCCTCCCAGTGGCTGTGAAGCGTTGAATCAGTCTGACAATGACCGAGATGGACACCTGAAGTCGCCTGGCCACTTCTCGCTTGGGAACACCATCTTGGAACCATGCAACAGCTCGTCCCCTCTCAAACTCGCTCAATTTTCGTCGTGGAGACATTGTCAGATCAGGCCTACTACTGGTGGAATATCTTCTTATAAAGCCAAGCAAGAGACAGCATCTCACACATAAACAGCAGTGCTTGCACGTGCATAATGGTTTTTCCATCTGGCTTGTGCAATGTGTTCAGGCAGAACGGTCCAAAACAAGGTCCTTTTTCGCAAGTTTCCGCTTTTCCGTTTGCGGCCAAGCTCAGTAGTAGAGAATCCCGTGCAATTTTCGCACTAACACAACATCGCCCACTTACAGCTGAACAAGAATTCATAACAATTTGGCTGGACTGAGAAATAAATAACAGTAGCGAACTGAGTTTATTACGCACCTGTTTTCTCATAGTGATCCTTAACTTTTTGTGCGTAGTGTATATTGTTAAAAATCTTGAAACTTTGGGATCAGATCTCCCCTCATTCTTCTTGCTTTTAAACTGGGTAAATTGAGTAATTCTAATCTTTCTCTAATCTTATTCATGTTATAGAGAGTGCGTGCATGATGTGATGGCTACAGTTAGCGAAGGTGTGTTTCGTGTATGTTTTATATATTTTTGTTATGTAGAATTGCACGTGCCTGGAGTAGTGTTAGGCACACTATAAATTACAATACTATTATTATTATTACTAGTTGTAGTAGTAGTAGTGTTATTATTATTGTTGTTATTATTGTTATTGATATTATTATTATTGTTGTTGTTGCTTTTGTTTTATTATTATCATCATCATTATTATTATAACATGTATCATATGGCTATGATTATGATGATGATTATAATTATCATTATGGTTATTGTCATTATTATCGACATTATTGTTATTGTTATTAGTATCATTATTATTGTTATCATATCATCACATCATCATCATCATTATTATTATTATTGTTATTATTATTATTATCATTATTATTACTATTAGTAGTAGTATTAGTATTATTATTATCATCATCATCATCATTAATCACTATCATCGTCATTGCTATTATTATTACATTCATCACATCATCACCATCACCATCGCCATCATTATCATTATGATTATCACTATCACCATCACCACCATCACCATCACCACTATCACCATCATCACCATTACCATCACTACCATCACTACTATCATCACCCACCACCACCACACCACCATCACATCATCATCATCATCATCACCATCATCATCATCATCACCATCATCATCATCATCATCATCACACCACCACCACCATCACCATCACCATCGTCATCATCACCATCATCACCATCGTCACCATCATCATCATCACCATCACCACCACCACCACCACACCATCACCATCATCATCACCATCACCACCATCATCACCACCACCACCATCATCATCATCACCACCATCATCATTACCATTATCATCACCACCATCACCATCGTCATAGTCATCATCATCATCATCATCATCACCATCACCACCATCACCATCATCGCCACACCACCATCATCATCATCATTACCACCATCATCATCATCATCACCATCATCATCACCATTATCATCACCACCACCATCACCATCGTCGTCGTCATCATCATCATCATTATCACCATCACACATCACCATCATCACCATCACCATCACCATCACCATCATCACCACCACCACCACCAACACCATCACCATCATCATCACACCACCACCACCATCACCATTATCATCACCACCATCACCATCGTCATCATCATCATCATCACCATCACCATCACCATCATCATCACCACCACCACCATCATCACCATCATCATCATCACCACCACCACCACCACCACCATCATCACCATTATCATCATCATCATCAATTTTGTTTAAGGGGCACTGTGATGGGCAGAACATTATCTGACTGACAGTGCATGTGTCACCAGTCACCGTGGTGTAGTAGTTAACGCAATGGACTACCGACTGGAAGGTTGTGGGTTCCAATTCCCATCAATCCCTTAAAAAATCATTGTGGGATTTTTCGGCTCTAACCGGCTCCTACCCAGAGTTGGGCTGCTATGGGCTCATTGGGAAGACTGGGACCACACAGTTGAGTCTCCTCCTTTTCAAGGATGCGTCATTGAGGGTGTTGCTCAAATCTTCTGACCAGCACCGCAGGTGTCTGTATCGCTCGGGCCTGGCTGACGCCAGGATGTGTTATGATAGTAAGCGTAGAGCACAGCCCTGTCACGCAGTTTCAGTCCTTGATAGAACTCCATAACATCATCATCATCACATTGTAAAAAAAAAATGTGCCAGCTTCCGTGGCCATTAAGGTGGCATGGGAAAAGGGACGAAAAAATAGGTGAGTGAGATGATTAAACAAATCTTTTTTTTTAAAAGTGCATGAGTCACGTGGACAAACTTTAGACTTCCGGCATTCTTTTACTCATGCGCGTTTGGTTTTCATAAGTGTTCCTGAAACCTTCTTTATTCGTGTATGTTGATTCATTTAGGGTTGTTTTTTTTCTTTCTTAAACGATTTAATCGAGAACATACATTTAACTGATTTCTAATTTTCTGTACAACGAAAGTAATGGCATTTTTACAATTTTTTTTTTATTATAGAAATCTGTGGCGTCAAAATGTCTGGCAAGAAAGCTTTGCCAACTGGCACAGATAATGCTGAGACACGGAAACCGGGAAAAAATCCACGTAAACGTAAGGTAAGTCTTACATTTATATCTTCTCTTAGACAAACCAAGGAAAACACAAACATAGAATTAGAACGCGTGTTTAATATAACAAAACAAAGACAGGCCCAATTTTTCGACGAACTAGCCTTTGTCAAGCATGCATTTTTTCTTTGTTCTCTCTTTTGTGTACGACTGACAAAGACCACTTAGCCGAAACACGCACGCCGACGCACGCACGCGCACGTAAGCACACACACATACGTAAGCACACACACACACACACACAACAACACACACAACAACACACACACACACACACACACACACACATACACACACCTTTTCTTTTTTTTTTCTTTTTTTTTTATTTGTTTGTCTAAAATCACTTTAGTGAATAGACATTAAATCAAAGACCACCACACACACACACACACACACGTACACGACACGCACACGCACACAGCACACCACACCACACACACACACACACACACACACACACACACACACACACAGGTTTCTTTTGCAACACATACTGTCACGGTTTTGTTGTAATTCTTGTACTTCCACTGTTGCTGTCGTTTATTTCAGAGTAACGACAGTGTAGGGGGAGATCCAGGCACTGCCCCAACGTCATCCCAACAACCAGAACCTAGCGCGGACACTCAACAATCGACAAAGTCACCTTTCAAAACCAGAGAAGCCGGGACTTCTTCAGCTGAGGGATCTGTGAGCGTCGAGCAGAATGTTGTCGACCCACATGCTCTTTCAGCATCGCAAGAACCAAACCATCCCGCGAAGACTCGACCATCCGCAAGGTCATCTTCCAAAGACGAAACGGCTCAGCCTTCTACGGCTGAGGGGTCTGTGGGCGTGAAGCAGAAAGGAGCAGGAGAGGTCCCCTCTCCTGAGAGGCGGAGCTGTAGTATCAAAGCAATATGCCCTATCAGCCATGGCAGACTATGGGTTGCCTACAGAGTTAGCACGGATCGACACAATGTCTGTCTGGAACTTAAGGACGCCACAGGCACCACACTGGTTCAAATCAAAATCAGAAGATGTGACAAGCTGTTCGCCATCGCCGGCGACCACATCATCTCCTGGAGTCAGCTGACAACTGGTATAGACCTGGTCAGACCCGATGGGACAGTGATGGCTTACGAGCTGCCCGAACTGGAGTGGCCCATTACTTCCTGGGCAAGATCTAGCGATCTGTATCAGTGCGTCGTCAACAAAAAGATCTGTCGGGTGACCTATCATCTGGAAGACATTAACCAAGTCACTAGTGCCGGCTCCTTCAGCCTCGCTTTTCACGTGGATTCAAAAGACAGGTCAACTAAACTGATTTGCACAGAAAAGGAAACGGTGTTTCAGAGCCTGCCGCCTAATGAGCTCCTCTACACGCCATCTCAAAGGATATTTAATTTCTTGCCGTCTGATCAGCTCTTCCACGTGTCATCTAAAGGCACTTACTTCGCTTTTAGCTACATTTCCAAGGTGGATGTCCACTACAAGGGTCATTTTTCTCCGGTCTACTCCTATCCCACAGAAGGCTCCAGCTCTGTCGTTGATGCTCGCTTCTGTCAAATCGAAGAGAAAGAACGGCTGTTGGTGACCTTGGAGAAAGACGACAAGGTTCATGTGGTTGAGTGTGAGAACGGGCATTTTGTTGGTTATTTGCCTACGGAACCTGTGAAACTACGCAGTCCACGTTTTCTGGCCACAGACTTTGACAGACACGTGTGGGTGAGTTGTGCTGAAGGGAAGGTGGCCATGGTGGATTTGGTTGCTCGGACAACCTGCATGTTTTCTGTATAGAAATGACCTGCCAACCAGCTGATTCCTTTATCTTATTATATTTCATTTTTTATTTTTTTATTTTATTTTATTTTATTATATTATTATTTTATTTATTTTTTCATTTTATTTCATTTTAGTTTTATTTATTTTACTTTATTTCATTTTATTATTCATTTTATTTTTTTTTTCTTTTTCAATTCTGTCCTACCTATTCCTTTCTCGAATAGTATTTTTGTTGTTGTTCTGTTTGTTGTGAACTTGTTTCATTTTACGTACTTTATGTTACGGTGACATAAATGCAACAACAAAGCTGACCTGTGATGAATATGCACATGAATATTCACGTACAAATATGTATACACACACACACACACACCACACACACGCACACGCACACCCCACGCACACGCACACACACACACACACACACACACACACTACACACAACATATTTATAGATAATGCACAAAGATGTACATATACGAGGGTGAGTCAACACGAATGCCTTTTTCTTTAGTACAGGAACAATTACCGACACAGAAACATGTATCATACATCAACATGAAGCTGGTCCTCTGGGATCACATCCCTACTTCTCAACATAGTCACCGTTTCTCTCAATAGCAATGTTCCACTTTCGAATGAGGGCATGTATCCCTGCCTCGTAAAATTGTGTTACTTGCTTGGAGCCACGTCTTCACAGCAGTTTTCACTTCCTCGTCACTGGCATAATGTTTGCCTCTCAAACCCTCTTTCATGGGGCGAAGAGATGATAGTCTGAAGGCGCTAAGTCTGAGTATGGAGGATGCGGTAAAGTTGTCCACCCAATGAGGCGATTGTCTTCCTTGTCCTGATGTTTGTGTGTGTCGAGCATTGTCATGCAAAAGGATGAATTATCGATTTGCAAGTTGGGTCTCGCTCGTCGGATTTCTGCTTTGAGCCTCGTCAGGGTCTTAATGTTTGCCTCAGAGTTTTGTTTCTCCTCTTGGTAGGAAATCAAACCTGAATGACACCTTGAGCATCCCAAGACAGTCGCCATGATTTTTCCAGCTGACTTTTCTGTCTTGAACTTTTTCGGTTTTGGTGACACAGGGTGGCGCCATTCCATTGACTACCTCTTTGATTCCGGTTCATAATGGTGAATCCATGTTTCATCACCGGTAACGAGCCTTCCAAAGAAGGTGTTGTCTCTTTGACTTGTTCAAGAAGTTCAGTGCAGGCGTTGACCCTGTCAGTCTTGTGTTCGGTAGTCAGCTCTCTCGGTACCCAACGGGCACACACTTTTGAAAACCCAAGTGATTCAACAATGTTATAAACATCCATGGCTCACTTCAAGGTTTTCTGCCAACTCCTCAAGAGTTATGCGCCTATCTTCTCTAATCAGAACATCTGCTTTTGCTTTATTGGCAGGATTCACAGAAGTGGACGGACGGTCAGAACGGGATTTATCGGCTACGATCGCAGTTCCCACCTTTTCATCATTCAGACGACAGACCCACCTGCGAACAATGCTATAATCTAAAGTATTCTCCTTATACACATTCTGTAATTGTCTGTGAATGTTCACAGGGTTTCCCCCTTAGCAACAAGCTTCAATCACTGCTCTTTGTTTTTGACGCAGCTCTAAGAGGGCAGACATTTTGAATTTTCCTCACGAGTCTATGAACCAGAAACATACCAAACAAAATAGTTCAGTCCGTAGCAGTTACAATCATTTATAACTGAGCAACATTTCAGGAATTTTATCAAAACTTCGTCTGATATAAATAAAAAGGCATTATTTTTTTACTCACCCTGGTATGTGCACATCTATGTACATACACTCATACATATGCTTATGTGCATGAAAAAAATCCTTCCATCCATCCATCCACCCATCCATCCAGACAGACAGAGAGACATTCAGACATTCAGACATGCAGAATGCAGATATGCAGACATGCAGACATACATACATACAAACGTACAGACATACGAACGCACATACATACACACACACACACATACGTACATACACACATACATACACGAAAACACACATACATACATACTACATACATACACTCATCACACACACATACGCACATATACGCATACACACACACACGTGCACACATACATACGCATGTATAACTTGAGTTCTTGCTTTATGAAATGGTTTGACAAGTATCATATTGAATCCACACTGTGTCGACTGGACACAGCACAAAGCTGTCAACAATCACGAAGGGAGGATGCAAACAGAAAAAAAAGAACAAAACATATCCACACTCGTATTTCCACACGCATCCATTTCAACTGTTAGCATTCCTACATACATTCACCTATACACATAGTTCAAATCTGAAAAAACGTGCTCCCCCCCCCCCCACACACACACACAAGCATTGGCCGGCAAACAGCAACAACAACAGTAAAACAAACAAACAAAAACCACACAAACAAGAAAACAGGAACCAGAAAAAACACAAAAAAGAACAAGAACACGTATTTAATACAAGACAAGACAGGCGCAAATTTTCGGCCAACTGGCCTTTGTCAAGCGTAAGATCACAAACAAATAAACACCAAATACAAAAATTAGGAGGAAAAAACCCAAAGATTTCTTTTCTGAAATGTCAAATTGATTAACGACTTTCGAGTATTTTGTGGGTGATTCGTTGTATAATTTGATTACTTTACACATCTTAAGATTTTGGAACTCTTGTGTGACCTAATTTACTGACTGTTTGGAATCCTGAAATAGAAAACCATGTACGATGAATTGTATGTTTCTATTTAATGTCCGTATTTCAAGTCTTGAATGAAAGGAAAGACCTAAGGAAGAGTTCTTCTAATTTACATGTATAAATATTTTTGCAAACATAACTATAAAGCGAAAACCTGTGTCTATGAGGTTTGCAGGTGTGTTCCAGACATGTCTAATTTTTCTGTTGGATTTTATACGGTGACACATCTGACACTTTCTGTTTGATCTTTGTTTTTCTTCTTCTTCTTCTAAATCTTAGCACAAATGTTTTGAATAGTTGCATCTCCATAGAAGGTGTTCATCTGTGTCTTTAACTTCAATACAAGAAGCTGGAGACGTTGAAAAAAGCAAAAATATGTTTTGAGTACCTGCATCTTTATAAAAGGTGTCCATTTGTGTCTTTAACTTCAATACAAGAAGCTGGACGCGTTGGAAAAAGCAAAAAATGTCTTCAGTACTTGCATCTCTATAAAAGGTGTTCATTTTTGTCTTATACCTCAGCACAAGAAGCTGAACAGGTCGGAATAAGCACAAATGTTTTGAATACTTTCAGCTCTATAAAAGGTGTTCATTTGTGTCTTTAACCTCAATAGAAGAAGATGTAGAGGTTGGAAAAAGCAAAAAATGTTTTGAATACTTGCATCTCTATAAAACGTCATCCTTTTTGTCTTAAACTTCAGTACAAGAAGCTGAACGCGTTGGACAAAGCAAAAAATGTTTTGAATACCTGCATCTCCATAAAAGGTGTACACTTGTGTCTCTAACCTTAATTCAACAAGCTGAACAGGTTGGAATTGATGATTTTCCTTTTGTTTGATATGGATGTTGCCCAATTCATAGGCAGTCCGATTTTGCAATCATTCAAGCCTGATATCTAATATCGTGTACTTTAAACAAGACTGTGCCCCATGCTATGTTAATATTTGAGTCCCATCTCATTTTTAGCAAAACTTGAGTGAAATGTCGGCGATAATCAATACATGGTGACTTGTTCGTTTCTTCACAGAGTACCTCAGTGTCAGTTTCAGTTTCTCAAAACGAAGTCTACGCGCTCGGAATGAATTCCATATGCGCTATTGTTACATGTGCCATGTGATGGAGAAAATCCAAAATGATCACGGCACACGCCTTAAGCCTGCACATAAACCCATAAGCTGGCCAGGTCCTGAGATCCTACTTAGATAGTTCCATCACCTTGAGGTCGTAGGGGAGTGAGATGGCAGAGACCTCAACTTTTTCCAGGGGCCAGCACCACGAGGGCGGCGCCCATCCCCTCTCCCTCGATTCAAATTCATATTCACATTTTTTAACCAAGACTTCAGAAATGCAAGAAGGCTAATTGGTCTTCAAGGGGTGGGATCTGGGAAATCAACCTATCTCTCTAATATTTTATACCGAGGCAGCCGGGCAATGCCCTGCTCTTCACGATTTTCAACTGCCGTGGGATCTTTAACGTTCGCAGCTAGAAGGCACGCGGGTTTGACTCGTTTTTCGTCCCCTTCCGAAGGACTAGACGTTCAGTTCGATTTTCCTGGCAAGCTAAGGAGAAAAGTCGAGGCCTGTACGGGGAGCGAACCCTGGAACCTGGAGTTTAGTTATTGCAGGCGAACGTCTGAACCATTGTGCCACTCTTCTCCCCGACAGCGTCAAGGAGGCATCAATTACAGATACATTGTTTGCGTTGATAAGTAAGTGACTGTTCTTTATTGAACGCTTAATCGAAGATACACGCCAGTACAAGAAACAAATCAATCACATTTCCATTTTAACCTTTAGACTCCCGCAACCTGCCCACCATCTGCAAAAACTTAACCCTTTGACTCCTTCACTCTATCCATCATCAGTTTCTTGCAGGAAGCCAGTGGATTGGGCGAGGGAATCAAAGGGTTAAGCTTTCATTTTGCTAATATAGTTATAATAATAATAATAATTACAATATTTATGTAGCGCAAAATCTTGATAGAAATCAAATCTAAGCGCTGACTTCAGTCTTCTTGTTGTTTAGTTCCAACTCTTTATTTTTGCTTTCTATTCCTGTTATATCCACTAGGTTTTGTAGGTTCCTTTCATTTTCTGTAATTAGCACAGTGTCATCTTGAGAGTTCTCGAATTTTATATAGAACCGTTAATGTTATACGATTGTGAGGCGTGGACAATCAACACGCAAAGCCAGAACAAGATTGAGGCAGCCGAGATGTGGTTTCTAAAAATAATGTTGAGAGTTCCTTGGACAGCAAAGAAAATAAACGAGACCGTCTTGATGGAGGCACACACAATTAGATCATTCATAAGGAAGATTAGGAAAAGACAGGCAACATTTATAGGCCATTTTATGAGGAAAGGGGAATTAGAGCACCTGGTCACAACAGGAAAGGTGGAGGGAAAGAGAACACCAGGTAGACCCAGGGAGAAAACATTGGACGGACTTGCAGAGTGGCTGAGGACAGAGAGGGTGGAAGATGTACTTGCAGCGACAAGGGATAGATACATATGGAGCGCCATGATCGCCAACGCCATGCGGCAGGGCACATGATGATGATGATAGTATAGTTGACAATGCAGGATGCTGGTGGAAAGGGTGAGGGAGACAAAGGGTTAACAAAATGTGCCAGACAGGAAACTCCGTGGTCAACATTTCTGTATGATTGATCAATTTATCTTCTAATTCTTTTCATGAAATAAGACAGCTACGACAATATTTCCTGGGACGTTTTCGTTTTAAACGTAAGGCAAAATTGATATGATTTCACATTTTGCCGCCTAAAAAGGATCGCGTTTAATATTTGTAAAATCGACTCGTCACGGTTGATACTGTTGTTAATGTTATAAGAAAAGGATATGATTATGCCAACACAGACATTTTCCCATCTATGTCCTGTGTCTTGTAGTTTTCCAACCCAAGTTAAAATCCCCTGTGGGGATGCGGGGGGCTCTTTCAGTATAAATAGTAGGACCACCGTCTGGAAATTCTGTGCTAGAAATATCCTCTTTTCTGTCACTCTCTTTGTTTCTGCCTTGTTCTTTTGCTTTCTGTCATTTCTTCCTATCATTTTCTGCCTTGCTGGTCCATTCACCTGTATGTGTTCGATAAAGTCTTAAATACTTTTATTTGGGATTGATAATTGGGTACATGTGTTAAGCGCAGTTTTGGCTCTAGGAAGGTGAGATATGCAGAAGCAATTGTGGGTAATTTAGGCCTGTTTTTATATGTTTTGGTGTCCTTAGGTATGCTTAGATTTGCATTCAAGTGTGGTTTTTTTTAATTCCCTGTGCGATAAATTGAACGGAGTGGTCAACGCCCGGGGCATGTCCTTAGATTATGTGCAGGGATGCTTTGATATGTGTATTTAATTTTCTTTTCCTTTTTTTTATCCTGTTGAAGTTTGTATGTTTTGAAGCGGTTATAGCCATAATATGGCTCTACACAGTCGGCTGGGCTTTAAAGAAGAATAAAAATAACAATAACAATAACAATAACAATAACAATAACAATAACAATAACAATAACAATAACAATAACAATAACAATAACAATAACAATAACAATAACAATAACAATAACAATAACAATAACAATAACAATAACAATAACAATAACAATAACAATAACAATAACAATAACAATAACAATAACAATAACCCAGTAAAGTTTCACAGCTGTAATATATAAGTGCTCATGTCGGACAGACCAAGCCCACCTTTCCACACATGTCCAGTAAGACTGTTGTTTTTTAGTTTAATTTTATTGATACTGATCGATACCAAATCGATAATACATTTATTGAAGATTCTGTATGAAGATTACGCAGCAAATTCAAAAGATGTGTGAGTTTTAACGAAATAAAGATTTTACGTACACCAACTCGTTCTAATGGTGTCAAGTTTCGTTTTAACCAGACTTTTAAATGTGCTTTTACTTCCAAATATTTTTAGAATGATTGAAAAATGCTTTTACTTCCCAAACATTTTCAGGAGAATTTATCTCATGCATTCCTTCAAATCCTGTGTAAACTATATGCCCGGTATCTGAAGTCTTTTACGATTCCATTCTAATTTCATATTTGGCCTACATTTGGTCTGGCAGTGTTTTCTGTTGCCTAGTGAGAATCTCTGTCTCTGTCTCTGTGTCTGTCTCTGTCTGTCTCTGTGTCTGTTTGTCTCTCTCTCTCTCTCTCTCTCCTCTCTCTCTCTCTCTCCTCTCTCTCTCCTCTCTCTCTCTCTGCGAGTCTGTGTCCGTCTCTCTCTGTCTCTGTCATTGTGTCTCTCTCTGTCTCTCTGTCTCCCTCTGTCTCTCTCTCTGTCTGTCTCTTCCTCACTCTTTTATACACACTCACACACACACACACACACACACACACACACAAACACACACACTCTCTCTCTTCTCTCTGTCGCACTCTCTCTCTCCTCCTCACTCTCTCACTCACTCATACACACTCACACTCAAACACACACACACACTCTCCTCTCTCTCTCTCTCTCTCTCTTCTGTCTGTGTGTTAGCGAGTGTGTGTGTGTGTGTGTGTGTGTGTGTGTGTGTGTGTTTTGTGCGTGTGTGTGCGAGTGTGTGTGTGTGTGTGGTGTATCCTGAGTGTACATGTGTAAGCGTGCGTGCGTGCGTGCATGTGCGTGTGTGTGTGCGTGCGAGCGTGCATGCGTGTGTGTGTGAGAGAGAGTATCCACCACTACGAATTAACCGGAAACCTGAAATGTTGCGACCGTTTCAGCTGATTTATCCAAACATATCTTATCTCCACTGTTTATCAACACCCTGTCATCTGTAAATTCACATGTGTAATTAAATCATAATAATCAGATCAGTTCAGATCAATTTGGATTAGATTAGACTGGATCAGATTTATGCATTTTGTCAAACTATGCAAAGGTTTGAACAAAGCAAAAAGGAAAAAAAAGAAAAAAAAGAAAGGAAAGAAAAGAAAAGAACAAAAAGAAAGAAACGAAGCAAAACAATACAAACCAAACAAAAAACCAATAGCTTACCCAACCTAGTTAGCCCATAACACACCATATCAACTCCGATCAACAACTGACTGAAATAAGTTGGTTATGTTTACAAACACGACAACCACAAAGCCCATAAGAAAATGGCAAACAACTTTATGCGATAGAGTTGTTGTCCCTGATCACCCCTACGTTGATCCCTACTTATTTTATTCATTATTTATTTATTTATTTGTTTATTTTTTTTCATTTATTTATTTATCTATTTATCTATTTATTTATTCATTTATTTATTTATCAATTATTTATCTATTTATCCATGATTATTTGTGTATCCTTACGACATCACAGCAAAACTGCATGAAGTTTATTGCATACAATGTTGTTTTGATTAAAACTTATGAACTTAGGCAACTGATGTAGTTGTGATGTGTGTGTGTGTGTGTGTGTAATGTGTGATGTTGTGTGTGTGTGTAGTGTGTGTGTGTGTGTGTGTGTGTGTGTGTGTGTGTGTGTGTGTGTGTTGTGTGTGTGTGTGTGGTGTGTGTGTGTGTGTGTGTGTGTGTGTGTGTGCTTGTGTGTTGTGTGTGTGTATGTGAACGTTCTTTGATTTAACTTATTTTCACTATGCGTGTGTGTGTGTGGCTTATCTGTGTGTATCTGTGTGTGTGTGTGGCGTCCTTGCGTGCGTGTGTGTGTGTGTGAGTGAGTGTGTCTTGTCTAGTTTGTGTGTAATATCACTGAAATGACATGAAGGAGTCATCATCACCATCATCATCAGTTGTTGCGAACCAGCATCTCCTTCATCAGTCAGTCTTAGCAGCATTGTAATCTTTAAGCAATATAGATCTGGAGAAAAAAACAAAACCAAAAAACAAACGTATTACCATTTCAACAACGTCCTATCTACTTTTACGTGGTCCCGTCCGAAGTCTTCAGGTTGATCACCAGTAAGAGAAAAGTCTGAATTAAAATCCATGCTGATACCAATTGACATCCAGTTAATGTCAGATTTTCATCGCTCTTATTTTTTGTTCGTTCCTTTTTTCAAATAACAGAGAACAAGAAAAAAAAAATATGCGTACATACACATACACATACTCACATACACATACGCCCGCGAGCCGCGCGCGCACACACACACACACACACATACGCATATGTGAACAATTCACAGTGTTTCACTTTCTATTTTACTGCAAAATGCTACGGGTTTTTTTTTTACCAAAAATGTTTACACAAGAAAATTATTCTGAAACTCATTTTAAAGAAGTAACTTCCGATCAATTTTTGTCAGTTAAAATTTCAGAATCGTTGGTTCACAGTCCTGTTAATGCATTACTTTAAGTTTATGAAGTTTGTACTTTAGAGTTAAATTTTCCATACACATTGTTGATGTTAATTGTTAGTGTTAAGTTCTTGTTTCATTTTTCTATTTTCCCACCTACTTATGTCTATAACTCTGTCTCCTCTCTGCCCCAAATCCAACCCGCCCATCTCTCATCCTCTTTTTTTCCCCGTCTAATATCACTCATAGTGAAAAGACGTTAAAAATCAAAGAACGAACACATATGTGAATAGACGTTAAAAGAAATAATGAACACACACACACACATACACACACACGCGCGCGCGTGCGCACGCACACACATACACACACACGCACCCGCACACACACACACACGCATATATATATATATATATATATATACATACATACATACATACATATAATGTATATATATAATTATAGACAATGAAAGAACTTACGAACGACGAACACACAGAACACACACACAACACACACACACACACACACACACACACACACACACACACACACACACACACACACACACACACGCATATACATGTATGTATGTATACATATATATATATGTATATATATATATATATATATATATATATATATATATATATCATCATCATCATCATGTGCCCTGCCACATGGCGTTGGCAATCATGGACTTCCATCTGTCTCTATCTGTCTCTACTCATGGACAGAAACAGAAGGGAAAAAAAAATATATATATATATATGTATATAAGATCCCACGGCAGTTGAAAATCGTGAAGAGCATGGCATTGCCCGGGCTGCCTAGGTAAAACACATTGGAGAGAAAGGTTGATTTCCCAGGTCCCACCCCTTGAAGACCAATTAGCCTTCTTACCTTTCAGAAAAGTCTTGGTTTTAAAAAAATGTGAATATGAATCTGACTCGAGTGAGACGGGATGGGCGCTGGCCTCGTGGTGCTGACCCCGGGAAAAGTTGAGGTCTGTGCCACCTCACTCCCCTACGACCCCAAGGCTATGGAACTATCTAGGTAGGACCTCAAAACCCGACCAACTCATGTCTTTATATGCAGGCTTAAGGCTTGTGCCGTGATCATTCTGAATCTTCTCCGTCACGTGGCACCTGTGTCATTAGTGCACACGGAATTCATTCCGAGCGCAGAGGCGTCATCTTCAGAAATGGAAACTGAAATTACAACTCCACTAGTGACTACTATTCTCCATGCTAGCTGCTAGAAATTGGAGGAGAAAAAAAACGACCATATTCGTCGTCATATGTGGCCTGGCCATGTACACGCTGAACGAAAGGAGAAAAAAAATTTCGAGGTCACGATAACCTCGTGAACTGCAAGATCTGGTTTGTCTGTGTTTACATTTGTGTAAAATGGAGAATGTTAGAATGACTTGACTCTCTTGTTTAGTCGCTAGTTGTTTACCAAGTGTTTGGGTTTGCGCTTTCAACGCTAAAAATTTTATTTTACGTCTGATATTACATATGAGATTTTTTTGTCTACATATGAGATCCCCTCCCCCCCCCCCCCCCCCAATGAGATTTGATTTAGACTTTTGAGATCAAACTCATTGTTTTCCAAATGCAATATGTTTCTTTTTTAATATAGTCAAAGGACATAACTCTTGAGAATTATTTTCCATGTTGTATAGAACTTCTCAAATCTAACACAGTTTGCGCTACCATTCAGCTAGATTTGAGAAGTTCTATACAACATGGGAGATAATTCTCAAGAGTTATGTCCTTTGAATATATTATTAAAATTCTCCCTGCTTCCCTCTTATTTCTTTGGCAATATGGTTTTGTTTACTGCTTCTGCTTTTTGCTTGTTCATTCATTTGACAATTTGTTTGCTTGCTTGTTTTCGTCTTCTGCTCTAAACAATAGTAATGCAGACATTGATTTTGTTATTTATTTATTTTCGGGGAGGGGAAAATGTACGTGTTGGGGTCTATTTTTAGTTTCTCTTTCATAAAAATAGAGAATGATTCATATTGATCTTTGTGCCTATGTAGGTGTGTGCGTTGGTGTGTGTGTGTGGTGGTGGTCTTTGATTTAATGTCTATTCATTAAAGTGATTTTAGACAACAACAAAAAAGGGGGGGGGGGGGTGATAGAGGAGGAGTGAAGAAGATATTTGAAAGTTGTCAATTTTGAATTTGAGAAAAGATGATCCAGAAAACAACTGTTTTGAAGAGGGGATGGTAAAACTAACAAATAATGTTACCATAATTAACGATTTAAACAAACAAACTAACAAACAAAACAAAATTAATAAATATCTGGAAGAAATGAAGAAAAAATAAAACTAATAATTTGACTAACCATAACAGTGAACAAGTGAAATAACATTTTAAAGGTAATTCGCTATAGGACTTTTTGACAGTATAACAAAAAATTCATACAGTAATGATGATGAGGCAAATATGTCAGAAACTGTACTCATAGATAGTGTTGGAATATGTGTGTGTGTGTGTGTGTGTGTGTGTGCGCGCGTGTGTGTGTGTGTGGTGTGCGTGTGTGTGCGTGTGTGTGTGTGTGCGTGTGTGCGTGCGTGCGTGTGTGTGAGCGTGCGTGCGTGCGTGCGTGTGTGTGTGTGTGTGTGTGTGTGTGTGCGCGCGTGCGCGTGTGTGTGTGGTGTGTGTGTGTGTGATCGAGATTTTCCCAACCCTTTAAGGGTGCAGTGGATCTTTTTTGTTTGTTTGTTTGTTGTTTTTTTTTGTCACAGCTGTAGACTGTTGAGGATTCGCGAGTGTGGCACGAAAAGTAAACAGTAAAGCTCCAAGGTAAAGATCACGTGGAAATCTTCCATCGCCCACCCCACTCAAAAAGAAAAACAAATGGAAGAAAGAAAGCCTACAGAAAAGGCCTAAAATCAGTACTTTTTTGAGTAAGATGGGTCAACGGCACTTGTTGAGAAACTTCTGACAATTGTTAATCTGTTTTCACTGTTGTAACAGTCTATCGCTCTATTGTTGTTCTCTATGTATGTACATCAAGCTTTATTTCAACTGAAGCTTTTTCAAGGCCACAGTGGCTCGAGATATACAAAATTTGGATTTTCTGTACTTTTTTTTTTAAATAAAAAAGAGATTGATATAATGGTTTGACCATATATTTTTGTAATTGAAAATATTTATCCTTTTCTCTTTTTGGGGGGTCATTTTTTTTTTTTTTTTTGACAAAATGATATGGAACTCTGATTTTAAATACGAAGATAATAAACAGACCATTTATTTTTGTAATTGAAAATATTTATCCTTTTCTCTTTTTTCGGTTTTTTTGTTTTTTTGTTGTTGTTTTGGGGGGTTTTTGACAAAAGACAAAATATGGAACTCTGATTTTAAATACGAATATAATAAACAGACTTAGAAACGGAAGTTGTGTGGTGTGTGTGTGTGTGTGTGTGGTGTGTGTGTGTGTGTGTGTGTGTGTGTGTGTGTGTGTTTTGTGGTGCGTGTGCGTGTGCGTGTGCGTGTGCGTGGCGAGTGCGCGTGCGCGTGCGCGTGTGTGTGTGTGTGTTGAGGGGGGAGGGAAGGAGGGGGTTTCTGTTTCTTCTCCACCGTTTTCGACTCATTTTTCTGTCTTGTTTCTTATTCTCTTCTTCTATTTGTGACTTTCCACCACGAAATCAGTCTTTACTAGCATTTTGGGCATTTTCAGATATACATATCACTGGAAAGTGTACATTCTGCTGATTATTTTGGTACATAAATAAAGCTTGTACTCAAAAAAATGTAGAAGTTATGTATGTTTAAAGTCATTAAGTTGTATGACGGCCATTTTGAGAAAACGACCTCTAAAGTTTTTGTGTGCTCTCCTACACATTTTCCTTAAATTTCTTTATTTGGTGAATTTGACCCAGTTTGTTTCTCATTTTCGCTGTCTGAAAGGTGCACCAAAGAGCTTTCCATCAGTATATTACATGTGCGGGTATTGTACAGGTTACGGTTCATAATAAGAGACAAAAATAGGTAGGAAATTGCGTTCTTTGTTCCGCGATCAGTGCATTAAAATATCATTTTAAATTGATTAATAATATTTTTTCAAGAAAAACATTTCTGTGGGGGATAGATTATAGTCTACAGAAATCAATTTTGAGAAAAAGTCAAAACACTCCAGATAGACCGTCAGTCACCTTTTCAGCTCCTAGTGCTGTTCGACTGACTGCGAGTTAAGACTGATTTCGTGATGGGAGGTCACATTTCTTTTTCTCTTTCTTTTCCTTTCTGGTTTTCAGTCTGTCCCTCACCTCACACTCCACTCTTTTCAATTAATGTTTTCATCATTTTGAAATGCTTTTTTTTTCTTCATAGTTATATATTGGCCAATGTTTGATATACATCTATGTTCAGTGGACACATTTAAAAACATTTTTTTAGTCTTGAGCATCTCTCTCTCTCTCTCTCTCTCTCTCTCCCTCTCTCAATCTTACCCCCTCTCTCTGTCTCTCTCTTGTTTGAAGGGAGATTGCTTCAAATGGACCATAGAGAAGACTGTGTGTTGTGTGTGTGTGTGTATGTGCGTTTCTCTCTCTCTCTCTCTCTCTTAATCTTTCTCTTTCCCTCTCTCTCTCTCTCTCAATCTCTCTCCCCCCCCCCCTTCTCTCTCTCTTGTTTCAAGAAGATTGCTTCAAATGGACCAGAGAGAAGACTGTGTGTTGTGTGGGTATGTGTGTGTGTTTTCTCTCTCTCTCTCTCTCTCTCTCTCTCTCTCAATCTCTCTCTTTCCTCCCCCCCCCCCTCCCTTCTTTCTCTCTCTCTCTCTTTTGTTTTAAGGGAGATTGCCTCAAATGGACCAGAGAGAAGACTGTGTGTTGTGTGGGTATGTGTGTGCGTCTCTCTCTCTCTCTCTCTCTCTCTCTCTCTCTCTCTCTCTCTCTCTCTCTCTCTCCCTCCTCTCTCTCCCCTCTTGTTTCAAGAAGATTGCTTCAAAAGGACCAAGACAGAAGACTGTGTGTTGTGTGGGTATGTGTGAGCGTCTCTCTCTCTCTCTCTCTCTCTCTCCTCTCTCTCTCTCTCTCTCTCTCTCTCTCTCTCTCTCTCTGTTTCTCTTTCTGTGTGTGTGTTTGTGTGTGTTTGTGTGTGTGTGTGGTGTGTGTGTGTGTGTGTGTGTGTGTGTGTGTGTGTGTGTGTGTGTGTGTGTGTGTGTGTGTGTGTGTGTGTGTGACAAAAACAATGTGTCAGGTTTTCTCAAACGTTTCTAGGTGGACTTATACAACAACATGAACAACAACAACAAAAATAGTCTCGATTATTAGAACGACTCAACTATCCTGTGTTCCTCCTTCATAACATACTACTACACCACCCCTCCTCCCCTGTTTTTCTCAAAAAACAAACAAAAAAAACAACAACAACAACAACACGAGGAATTGTTATAATAACAACAGATCTGAATGGGGCATACAGCGCGTGGACAGCCCCCTTTCGTGATGATGAAATGGTTATTGCTATTGCGTGCCAGCGGGAGCTTAGGAGGTGATTGTCTGATAAGTGGTGAGGCATTGCTGCTCTGGGTCCCATTCGGTATCCGCGGGTGTTTCTTGTTAACAATACATGTGACCACTGGCGTTCAAGTAAATCATCATCATCATCATCATCATCAGGTGCCCTGCCGCCTGGCGTTGGCGACCATGGACTTCCATCCATCTCTATCTCTCGTTGCCCCAGCATGTCCCCCACCCTCCTCGTTCCCAGCCACTCTGCAAGTCCGTCCAGCATTTTCTCCCTGGGTCTACCCGGTGCTCTCTTTCCCTCCAGCTTTCCCGTTGTGACCAGGTGCTCCAAACTCCCTTCCACATAAAATGGCCTATAAATGTTGCCTGTCTTTTCCTAATCTTCCTTATGAATGATCTACTTGTGTCTGCCTCCATCAAGACTGTCTCGTTTGTTTTCTTTGCTGTCCAAGTAAATGTGAACCACCAAAACAAAACAAAAAATCAAACGAACAAACAAAAGAAGAAAAATCAGAAGGCGTATTTAATATTACAAGTCAGGCGCAAGTTTTCGGCTAACTTGCCTTTGTCAAGCGTATGTACAAGACAACAATGACGGGGGGAAGAAACACCAAAACATCCGTATGTGTCTTCCCGAACATTTTACATACGTATCCATACATATCCAGGAAAGCTGGAAGGAAAGAGAACACCAGGTGGACCCAGGGACAAAATATTGGACGGACTTGCAGGGTGGCTGAGGACAGAGAGGTGGAAGATGTACTTGCGGCGACAAGGGATAGATGCATATAGAGGGCCATGATCGCCAACGTCATGCGGCAGGGCACATGATGATGATCCATTGTTGTCTTACGATTACGCTTGACGAAAATTTGAGCCTGTTTATTCTTGTTATATTAAATATGCGTTCTGATTCTCTTTTTGTGTTTTCCTGGAGAAATAGTATAAAGTTGTCTCATCGAATAAAAGACATAGGTTTTTTTTCAATTTGATTACTATCTTGTGCACGAACGTGCGTATTTGTATATGTGTGGTTACATGCCTGTGAGTAGGTATGGATATCTGTATGCTGGCGTCAGTCTCACTCTTTCAATATGTGACCTCCCACCACGAAATCAGTCTTAACTATTATTTTGGGCATTTTGAGATATACATATCATGGAAAGTGTACATTCTGCTGATTATTTTGGTACCTGAATAAAGCTTGTACTCAAAAATAGTAGACGTTATGTATGTTTAAAGTCATTAAGTTGTATGACGGCATTTTGATAAAACGGCCTTTAAAGTTTTTGTGTGCTCTCCTGCACATTTTCCTTAAATTTCTTTATTTGGTGATTTGACCCAGTTTGTTTCTCATTTTCGCTGTCATTATCTGAAAGGGGCACCAAAGAGCTTTCCATCAGTTTTCATGTGTTGTACAGGTTACGGTTCATAATAAGAGACAAAAATAGGTACTTATGGTAGGAAATTGCGTTCTTTGTGCTGCGATCAGTGCATTAAAATACCGATTTAAATTGATTAATAATATTTTTTCAAGAAAAAAATTATGTGGAGATAGATTATAGTCTACAGAAATCATTTTGAGAAAAAGTCAAAACACCCCAGATAGACCGTCAGTCACCTTTTCAGCTCCTAGTTGTGTTCGACTGACTGCGAGTTAAGACTGATTTCGTGGTGGGAGGTCACATATGTTACACAACGGACAATCCCCAAAATTTTCACTACAATCACGATGCGTTAGCAAATGGTGTGTGGTGTTGCTCACATTTTCTATGCAGCACCGCAGGTCTTTGCATCTCTCAGGCCTGGTTGATCGCAAATATGTTAAACAATATAGAAAATAAAAACAACAACAAACCGTACAGTATAAACAAACTAAAAAAAACATTGGAACAGTTATATTACGTATAGAAGAACACACACACACACACACACAACACGAGAGACAACAGAGAGAGAGAGAGAGAGAGAGAGAGAGACGCACACACTCCACGCACATACACACACCTCTCATTCACACACATACATGCGCATACCCCCCACCTCTCTCTCTCTCTCTCTCTCTCTCTCTCTCTCTCTCTCTCTCTCTACTCCCACATACACACGCACGCACAAATCGCGCAGCGTGCACGCGCACACTGTACAAGATTTCTAATCTGGGGGTTTTTGGTCTGGCTATGTACATTTTTTTCCATTTTATTTAAACAAGTACAGTTGATTTTATGCAAATTGTATTATTTTTGCATTTAGAATGGACTAATTGATGAAAGTTTCAAATATTCGTGGGGTGGAAAATGTGAAATAATATTAATTTCATCCAAAATCAACAACAAAATCAGAACATTTTGGTATTCATAGATCCAACGTATCTAGATCTAAAATTAGACCAAAACAAAGAAACGAACAACTACGGTAAACTGATATAAAAACCGACCAATTTTTGGGTGATGTAAAATCCGATGGATATTTGGGTTTGCCTTACAAAACCTAGTACAGATCGATGATTTGACCGATTTTTGATTCAGTTATGTCAGCGTCCATCTCAGATTAATATGGCCGACGAGGATAACCATCCCATGGAAGTGAGTTTATGATCTAGCTACACTGCCGCCACTAGAACCACAAACTGAAAGGGCCTAGCCTAGGCCTAATTAGTAATTCAGACGATCTGTTAATAACGTGAACAAGTTCAATCTCAAACAATGATTACGTGAATCCTATGTTCAACAACTGATACATAGGCCTACGTTGATTTTATCTCCGAATACTTGTGTTTCATGAACGAATCCATTAGTATGGGTACATTGATCCGAAACATCCAAAGAATACAAAGTTGAGAGAAAATAATCTTTGGTCAAGGCTTTGTGCATGATTCTATTGTGCTAGTCTTGGGAAAGCATATTCATCGTGGTCCAATGGAAACCATGCTTTCAAAAGCAGGAGCCAATTAGGACATTCGTTTTACTGTCCTAAGCTAAGTGCTCCCAGAATGCATCCACACCAGCAAAGATTTGACCTACATCCTAATTCCTATCATCCCATCAGTTTTGGAAGGTAAGTAGATCTAGAGTGTTTCTGTTCGTCGATTTTCAGTAGATCCTAGATCTAGTTGTATCAAACATCGTTATTATTGTTGTTATCCAAAACAGCAACCAAAAAAAACACGAAAAAGAATGAGAACGCGTATTTAACACAACCAGACAAGACAAGACAAAACAAAACTGCGCACTGAAGCCAGTTCTCAACCCAGCAGTTGCGCTGAAAAAGTCGGCTGGATCGCCGATGAAAGCTACGCAGTAAGTTTATAAGTAGCTTTTTGTTGTCACTGAGAGACAGGTTCAGCCAGGTAGATATTAAGACAAAACAAGTCTCGTCTGGTTCTGTTAAATACACGTTCTGATTCTTTTTGGTGTTTGTTTTTACTGGTTCCTTATTGTTGTTGTTTGAATGTTTCTCCGAACATGCAGTTGGATAGATTGTCTGTTAGATGTGGTTTTATTCAGTGTAGATAAATGATCATGGATGTCTAATTAGAAGTAGTAGTAGGCCTCCTTCGGTCATGGCTGACTATGGATAAAGTACATCCGACCTAATGTCTTGTTGGGCTGTCTGCTTGGTCCAAGCAGCGTCACCTGTGACTGTAGAGACCAATGCGAGAGAGGCAGCCCTGTTGCAGCGGTCGCATGTGAATGCTGATGCTGGTCTGTTGGCTGTCGTCCTTTCTGCGAGCTCGCTTCCTGCTGATGCAGCGCTGACAGTTTGTCCTCACCAATCCGCAGCTGTTTCTTGAGAGTGCTTCTCCAGCTGTTACGGTCATCTGTGAGGTCCTCCCAGGACTCAGTGTTCATCTCAAGATGTCTAACAACCCAACGTGGATTCTTGCAGATCTAGATCTAGATCTTGTCTGAAAATACAATCTGCCATGGCTCTGACTAGACAAGATCAGTAGATCTAGATCAGTAGATAATACATCTAAATGCAGATCTAATAAGTAGATAATGATAATAATAATAAATGTCTAATTATTAGATCTGCATTTAGATGTATCAATCATCTACTGATCTAGATCTACTGACCTTGTCTGGTCAGAGCCATGGCAGATTTCTACTTTCAGACAAGATCTAGATCTAGAGCTGCAAGAATCCACGTTGGGTTGAACTCGGGGATATTTCCTTGTACATTTAAAATTACACGATAAATCAGGCAATATTTTAGACGTACTTATGATCCATGCAAAATTCTATATTCATAAATGTAATGTAATCTCTCTCTCTCTCTCTCTCTCTCTCTCTCTCTCTCTCTCTCTCTCTCTCTCTCTCTCTCTCTCTCTCTCTCTCTCTCTCTCTGTGTTGTGTGTGTGTGTGTTGTGTGTGCGTGTGTGTGTATGCGTGTGATAAGTTTTGCATTCAGCTAGAATTCTTAAAATATTTTGTTTAGTATTTTATGTTATCGTCTGTTGTTATTCCTGATAAAATGTTTGGTTGTCGTTGAGTGATCTTGTTTGTTGTCTGTTGTTATTCTAGATGAACTAACTAAAATTCTTGCCGCTTTTTTTGTTAATTGTCACTGTATAAAACTTATTAATGCTCCGTTATTACATAAAGTGCAACGAATATATTTGACCTGCAATGTGTACAAACAATATAATAATATCATGAAACAGAAAAACACGAAAAAAGAATCAAAACGGTATTTAATTTTAATACAACCATACAAGACAGGCGCAAATTTTCGGCCAACTGGCCTTTGTCAAGCGCAAACAAAAGATCACAAACGAACAAACACCAAAATAAATACAAAAATTGGGAGAAAAAGACTAAAATTTCCTTGCTGCTTCGTCATTTTAGTCCTTTTCTCCCACTGGACGAAGCAGCAGGAAAGTTTTAGTTTTTTCTCCTAATTTGTGTATTTATTATTTGTTCTTATGTGATCTTACGTTTACGCTTGACAAAGGCCAGTTGGCCGAAAATTTGCGCCTTTCTAGTCTCGTCGTATTAAACTCGTGTTTTGATTCTATTTTCGTAAATTTCTGGTTCCTGATTGCTTGAACGCGAGCGGTCACACTTTATTTATGTCATATTCACATTTTACTTAGACCTTATAAAGGCCTATTCTGTCCAATCAAGGAAGAAATGTTTTTCATTTTCTTTTTACACAAAATGGACAAACGGACAATTTGTAGTTTTGCGTTTATGAAAGAGAGGATTCATCGCACTTGGGCAGTTCCATATGCGCTTCTCCCAAATCTGCAAGCAGAGCCTGAACAAAACCGTGTGCGCTGGCAAGGTCTTGAAATGGGGAAGGTGGGGTGTATGTCCTGTGAATTATTAAGCTGACATCACAGAATGATTGGAGCATTAAGATGGGAAGCGAAGAGACCAGGTGTGTTTTTGTTGTTGTTGTTGTTGTTGTTTTCGTTTGCTTGTTTCTTTGTTTGTTTATGGATTTTTGTGTGTTTGTTTTTTAATTTTGGGCCTGAATTGAACCTGAGACATCATGAGTTTGATTATATCTTTCATTTACATTTTTCATTTACATGTACTTTCTGATTACATATTCCTGACATGCAAGCGTGTCTGGACAATGTGCTACATCTATACAGTGTATGTATTCCTGATCTTTAAATTTCTTCT
The DNA here is from genome assembly GCA_030674185.1 of Monoplex corrugatus. Taxonomy (NCBI): domain Eukaryota; kingdom Metazoa; phylum Mollusca; class Gastropoda; order Littorinimorpha; family Ranellidae; genus Monoplex; species Monoplex corrugatus. The sequence continues at coordinate 12,469,250 of JAPXFY010000033.1, forward strand.
TGCTCTCAGGTGTTCTCATCAAATTGTGATCTATTTGACTGAGTCTGGCACGTCAAGTCCTGACTCCCTTCGATAAAACGCATCAGATGTGTCAACTGGTGTACAAAGTGGCACCATAGTCACTGAGTGATCCTTGAAATAATGAAATGCAGACGCCATCGATCAGTAATACAAGCAAAAGTCACTTTATTAGTGAGAACAGATATTTGAACGAATAAGAGAGAGAGAGAGAGAGAATTTGAGAGAGAGAGATTGAGAGAGAGAATTTGAGAGAGAGAGAGAGAGAGAGAGGAAGACAGAGATTGAGAGAGAGAGCGAGACAGAGAGAGAGAGATTGAGAGAGTGAGGGAGAGAGAGAGATTTAGAGAAAGACAGAGATAGAGAGAGAGAGATTGAGAGAGAGAGAGAGCCTTACTTCAAACGTGATCGTCATTTTGCTGCCAGCATGCGTATCCCTGTGAAGACATTGCTTAAGCTCTTGCTGGCAGTTTTCGTCACTTTTTCCATCTATTCCTTTCTGTATACCCACCATCTGAAACCCTACCATCTAGAGACGAATGAAAAAGTAGACAGCGTGTACCCTGAAGAACGCCATTGGCACAAGAGCTTACAATACACACCATCAACAGACCCAGCTGATGTTAGCATATACCCCAACAAGGACACAACCGATGACCGTATCTTGGCTCAGATTGATTTTGTTCCCGAATCGGTGAGGAGGCAGGGGAACGATGGTACTCTGGAGACAAAAGTGTTGCTATTCCTGGAAGGACTAGGCGAACACCCCAAAGGTCACCAGTACTTCCAGGAACACGAATGTGCCGTGAAAGCGTGCGAGCTGACCTCGGATGACGGTAGGATCAAAGAAGCGGATGTGGTGGTCTTCACCGGAACGACCGCGTACACACTGACTGGTCCCGCCCGACACAGCGGGCAAGTCTGGGTGCTGTACGAGCTGGAATCCCCGGAGCAAATCCAGTTGTTCTCCGACGTGGTCCACCGGACGAACTGGACTGCCACCTACCGGCGTGACTCCACTCTCGTGACGCCTTACGAGAAGTACGTCCCTTTGAACACATCCCAGCTGACGCCACCCCTGAAGGTCGACTACGCGTCAGGCAAGAAAAAGCTGGTGGCTTGGTTCGTGTCCAACTGTCACACCAGCAACCGACGTCTGGAGTACGTGAATGAGCTGTCCCGCTACATCGCTGTGGATATCTACGGCAGCTGTGGACAGCTGGACTGTCCCAGGTATTCTGAACGATGTTCCCAAATGCTGAACGCCGACTACAAGTTCTACCTGGCCTTTGAGAACGCCAACTGCCGTGACTACATCACTGAGAAGTTCTTTATTACAGGCTTAGGGTGAGTATTGAGTCTGAAAGGTGGGGTGTGTGCCACAGTGAACCAGACACATGTCCAGGATGCCAGAAGCCTAGGTTTGAATCCCGGTTGGACAGGAACTTCCCGCCCTCCATCCCCCTGAAATAGAGCTTGGGTATTGGTCTGGGTGCTAGTCTTTCGGATAAAACAGTAATCCGACGTCCCCTGTTCGGCTGGCACTTAGTGCACGTTAAAGATTCCACAGTGACAAAAGAGTTGTCCCAGGCAAAATTCTTTAGGAAAATCTACTGTCATAGGACAACATACATACATACATACATACATATATATATGTATCTCCATCCATCTCCATCGCCGTGGACGACAGTGGGAGCTGCGCTCTTTGTCACGAAAGATCTCCAGGCGACTCAGTCTCTAGTCCAGTGTATGATGTCATGGAGTCCCAGTTTGCAGGCGTCAGCGATGTTGTCCATGAAGGTTTTTGCTGGCCTTCCTTGTTTTCTCTTTGCCTCGACTCTCCCCTGCTCTTTTACACACACACACACACACACACACACACACACACACACACACACACACACACACACACACCACACACACACACACACAACCACACATATGTATATATATATGTATATGTATGTATGTATACATACATATATATATATATATATATATATATATATATATATATATATATATATATATATATATATAATTGAAGCAGCATGTGCACAGAAAAGGCAACAAATCGATGTAAAATTTTCCCAAATTTTCGGCGGTACACCCGCCTTCCTCAAGCCAAGGGGACTTTAGTCACTGACTACGATATGCTACACAATCACATCAGAATGTTTTTACGTAGGCTCGTATACATATATATATAGATATAGATATAGATATACATACATGTATATATATGTATACACACACACATATATATATGTATATATGTATGTACATATATATTTATGTACATATATATTTATGTATATATATATGTATGTACATATATATTTATAGCTATATACGTATATATCAAAGAAAATATTTGGCACCATACTGCAGAGACCTGCTTTCCGAAGGCAGTGACATGCCCTCTCACATGGAAAATTCTGCAGAAGTCCGCATTCCCATTACCCCACCCTCCACCCCACCTAAAAATTCTAATTCACTGCAAGCCAATCCAGTCCAGTCCATAGGACTGGATAATTGGATGGATGAGTGGATGGATGTGTTCATTGATTGACTGAATGGCTGTTGACCGACCGGCTACCGTGACAACTGGCGAAATGACAAGTTCTTTGTTACAGGGTTTACCTATGTTTTCAAATTCCACACTCACGCTTGTTGCAGGGCGGTTGAATTTGCTGAATGTGACTATGGCGAGCAAAATTGTGCTGCTGTGTTTCTTTGAAACATCGATAACATCCGGCTGTTGCCTATTTTCACATCCGGCTGTTGCCTATTTTCACATCCGGCTGTTGCCTATTTTCACATCGGCTGTTGCTATTTTCACATCCGGCTGTGCTATTTTCACATCGGCTGTTGCTATTTTCACATCGGCTGTTGCCTATTTCACATCCGGCTGTTGCCTATTTTCCCCCCGCGCAGGCACAGGAAGACTGCTAAATAAGACTTGTAGAACTGTTCAAATGCGATGGTTCCATCTTGACCAAATTCCAGACTCGGCGCTGAGTGACTGTACTGTTGTTCCGAGTCCTCATGGAATCCGTCCATAGTGAGTTGAAGCGGATGGCAGTCATCCTGCACTCTTCGTTTTGACGTCATTTTGATTGTTCTTTTTGTTTGTTTGTTTGTGTTTGTTTGTTTTTTCAAAATAAGCATACATGATGGCATTCTTTAGAATGTGCGATGTTGTTCTGTAAAAATAAAAATAACTGTTTTCTTACAGGCCCCCTGTGGGGATGCCGGGGGGTCTTTCAGTATAAATAGTATCCCCACCTTCTGGAAATTCTGTGCTAGAAGTTTCCACTTTTCTGTCACTCTCTATGTTTCTGCCTTGTTTGCTTTCTGTCATTTCTTCCTATCATTTTCTGCCTCACTGGTCCATTCGCCTAGAGTATATATAATATGTATTCGATAAAGTCTTACGTACATTCTCCTAGGATTGATAACTGGGTACATGTATTAAGTGCATTTTTGGCTCCAGGGAAATGAGATATGCGGAAGCAATTTTAAGTAATTTAGGCCCGTTTTTATGTTTTAGAGTTCTTGGTTATGCAAATATTTGTATTCAGGTTGTTGTTTTTTTTTAAATCCCCTGTGATAATTTGTACGGAGTGGTCAACGCCAGGGGCATCTCCTTAGATTATACGCGCGAATGCATTGATATGTGTACTTAATTTTCTTTTCCTTTTTTTTTCCTGTTGAAGTATTGTATATGTTTTTGAAACGGGTATAGCCCTGATATTATGGCTCTACGCAGTTGGCTGGCTTTAAACAAAAACAACAATAACTTTCAGTCACAATGTTATCCCTGTCGTCATGGGAGCCCCCCCAGAAGATTACCTCCGGGCTGCACCTCCCATTCCTACATCCACACCTCGGACTTCGAATCCCCTGCTGACCTTGCCGGTATCTGCACAAGCTGGACAAAAACGACGCTTTGTACAACTCTTACTTCCAGTGGAAAGGACTGTGGACCTACATAGACACACTGTTCCCGTGTCGTTTGTGTTCCTTGGCTCACGACGTCCAGCGCCATGGGAAGTCCTGGTATTCTGATGTCGGCCAGTGGTTGCAGGGACCTGGGATCTGTACTAGGAACCACCGCTGGTATACGGGAAATGGGTTTGAGAAGGACATGAGGGTGGTGAGGTGAAATGATAGGTACAAGGACATGAGGGTGGGTACAAGGACATGAGGGTGGGTAAAGGACATGAGGGTAAGTGTGGTGAAATGATAGGTACAAGGACATCAGGGTGGTGTGAAATGATAGGTACAAGGACATCAGGGTGGTGTGGTGAAATGATGGGTACAAGGACATCAGGGTGGTTGTGGTGAAATGATAGGTACAAGGACATCAGGTGGTGGGTGAAATGATAGGTACAAGGACATCAGGGTGTGTGGTGAAAATGTGAGGTACAGGACATCAGGGTGGTGTGGTGAAATGATAGGTACAAGGACATCAGGGTGGTGTGGTGAAATGATAGGTACCAAGGACATTAGTGTGGTGTGGTGAAATGATAGGTACAAGGACATCAGGGTGGTGTGTGTGTGAAATGATAGGTACAAGGACATCAGGGTGGGTGGTGAAATGATAGGTACAAGGACATTCAGGTGGTGTGGTGAAATGATAGGTACAAGGACATCAGGGTGGTGGGTGAAATGATAGTACAAGGACATCAGGGTGGTGTGGTGAAATGATAGGTACAAGGACATCAGGGTGGTGTGGTGAAATGATAGGTACAAGGACATCAGGGTGGTGTGGTGAAATGATAGTACAAGGACATCAGGGTGGTGTGGTGAAATGATAGTACAAGGACATCAGGGTGTGTGTGGTGAAATGATAGGTACAAGGACATCAGGGTGGTGTGGTGAAATGATGTACAAGACATCAGGTGGTGTGGTGAAATGATAGTCAAGGACATCAGGGTGGTGTGGTGAAATGATAGGTACAAGGACATCAGGGTGGTGTGGTGAAATGATAGTACAAGGACATCAGGGTGGTGTGGTGAAATGATAGTACAAGGACATCAGGGTGGTGTGGTGAAATGATAGTACAAGGACATCAGGGTGGTGTGGTGAAATGATAGTACAAGGACATCAGGGTGGTGTGGTGAAATGATAGTACAAGGACATCAGGGTGGGAATGATGGTACAAGGACATCAGGTGGTGTGGTAAATGATAGTACAAGGACATCAGGGTGGTGTGGTGAAATGATAGGTACAAGGACATCAGGGTGGTGTGGTGAAATGATATGTACAAGGACATCAGGTGGTGTGGTGAAATAGATAGTACAAGGACATCAGGGTGGTGGTGGTGAAATGATAGTACAAGGACATAGGATGTGGTGATGATGGTACAAGGACATCAGGGTGTGGTGAATGAATGTACAAGGACATCAGGGTGGTGTGGTGAAATGATAGATACAAGGACATCAGGGTGGTGTGGTGAAATGATATGTAGAAAATAGGTACAAGGACATCAGGGTGGTGTGGTGAAATGATAGTACAAGGACATCAGGTGGTGGGGATAACAGGACATCAGGGGTGGTGTTGGTGAAATGAATATGTACAAGGACATCAGGGTGGTGTGGTGAAATGATATGTACAAGGACATCAGTGGGTGGGAAATGATAGTACAAGGACAGAGGTGGTGTGGAAATGATAGATACAAGGACATCAGGGTGGTGTGGGTGAAATGATAGATACAAGGACATCAGGGTGTGTGGTGAATGATGTACAAGAATCAGGGTGGTGGTGAAATGATAGTACAAGGACACATCAAGACTGGTGGTGTGGTGAAATGATATGTACAAGGACATCAGGTGGTGTGGTGAAATGATATGTACAAGGACTCGTGTGTGTGAATGAATACAGCTAGGGTGGTGTGTGAAGATTACAAGGACTAGGGTGTGGGAAATGATGATCAGGACATCAGGTGTTGGTGAAATGATATGTACAAGGACATCAGGGTGTGTGGTGAAATGATAGTACAAGGACATCAGGGTGGTGTGTGAATGATATGTACAATGACATCAGGTGGTGTTACAATGAATACAGGTAGGTGGTGTGGTAGAAATGATAGTGTACAAGGACATCAGGGTGGTGTGGTGAAATGATATGTACAAGGACATCAGGGTGGTGTGGTGAAATGATATGTACAAGGACATCAGGGTGGTGTGGTGAAATGATAGATACAAGGACATCAGGGTGGTGTGGTGAAATGATAGTACAAGGACATCAGGGTGGTGTGGTGAAATGATATTACAAGGACATCAGGTGTGTGTGGTGAAATGATAGTACAAGGACATCAGGGTGGTGTGGGGGGGGTGAAATGATATGTACAAGGACATCAGGGTGGGTTGAAATGATGATACAAGGACATCGTGTGGTGAAATGATAGATGCAAGGACATCAGGTGGTGTGGTGAAATGAAGGTACAGACATCGGTGGTGGGAAATGATGTACAAGGCATGGGGTGTGTGAAATGATATGTACTGAATACGATGTTGAGTGTTGTGTTGTCTGTGTGTGTGTGTGTTTTTGTTTGTATTTGTCTGTCTGTGCCTGCCTTCTTTCTTTTTCCCTGGGTTACACTGTATATCTCTCTCTGTTAATTTTTTTCCAACTCACTCTTTACATTGTCTGTCTCTCTCTGTTCATTTTTTTCCAACTCACTCTTTACATTGTCTGTCTCTCTCTGTTCATTTTTTCCATCTCACTCTTTACATTGTCTGTCTCTCTGTTCATTTTTTCCATCTCACTCTTTACACTGTCTGTTCATTTTTTCCATCTCACTCTTTACACTGTCTGTTCATTTTTTCCATCTCACTCTTTACACTGTCTGTTCATTTTTTTCCATCTCACTCTTTACATTGTCTGTTCATTTTTTCCATCTCACTCTTTACATTGTCTGTCTCTGTCTGTTCATTTTTTCCATCTCACTCTTTACATTGTCTGTCTCTGTCTGTTCATTTTTTCCATCTCACTCTTTACATTGTCTGTCTCTGTCTGTTCATTTTTTCCATCTCACTCTTTACATTGTCTGTCTCTCGTTTTCATTTTTTCCATCTCACTCTTTACATTGTCTGTCTCTCTGTTCATTTTTTCCATCTCACTCTTTACATGTTGTCTCTGTTCATTTTTTCCATCTCACTCTTTACATTGTCTGTCTCTCTGTTCATTTTTTCCATCTCACTCTTTACATTGTCTGTCTCTTCTGTTCATTTTTTCCATCTCACTCTTTACATTGTCTGTCTCCTCTGTTCATTTTTTCCATCTCACTCTTTACATTGTCTGTCTCTCTGTTCATTTTTTCCATCTCACTCTTTACATTGTCTGTCTCTCTGTTCATTTTTTCCATCTCACTCTTTACATTGTCTGTCTCTCTCTGTTCATTTTTTCCATCTCACTCTTTACACTGTGTCTCTGTTCATTTTTTCCATCTCACTCTTTACATTGTCTGTCTCTGTTCATTTTTTCCATCTCACTCTTTACATTGTCTGCCTCTCTGTTTATTTTTTCCAAGAACGCCAGGTTATGAATGAGAGAGAGAGATAGAGAGAGGGGGGGTGAGAATATGTGTGTGTGTGCGCGCGTGTGTGTGGTGTGTGTGTGTGCGTGTGACTGTGCATTGCGTTTGTGTGTGGGTGTGCGTGTGTGTCTGTGAAGGGGTTGAGAGTGTGTGTGTGTGTGCGTGCGTACGTGCATGTGTGCGTGCGCGTGTGTGTTCTGTGTGGGTGTGACTGTGCATTGCGTTTGTGTGTGAGCGTGCGTGTGTGTGTGTGCGTATATATGTGCTTGTGTGGGTGTGGTGTGCGCGCACACGCAACAAAACGAACTGTATTTTTATGTATTCTTCTCGTTCAATAGTTATTTGTTTTCGTTGCAATTCAACGAAATTGTTGGGACATTTATTTACTGTTGGGAAATCATTTATTTTTTGTTTGTTTGTTTAGATTACGCATTGCCTTTCACGTTCTGTTGTTACAATTATATGCCTGAAGTACTAAAACATATTCTTCTGTCATCATCATAATCATCATCAGGTGCCCTGCCTCATGGCGTTGGCGACCATGGACTTCCAACCATCTCTATCTCTCGTTGCCCCCAGCATCTCCCCCACCCTCCCCATCCCCAGCCACTCTGCAAGTCCGTCCAGCATTCTCTCCCTGGGTCTACCTGGTGCTCTCATTCCCTCCAGCTTTCCCGTTGTGACCAGGTGCTCCAAATCCCCTTCCTCATAAAATGGCCTATAAATGTTGCCTGTCTTTTCCTAATCTTCCTTATGAGTGATCTACATGTACTTGTGTCTGCCTCCATCAAGACTGTCTCGTTTGTTTTCTTTGCTGTCCATGGAACTCTCAACATTCTTCTGAGAAACCACATCTCGGCTGCCTCAATCTATATTCTTCTGTGGTGGGTAATAATAGGAACAGACTACCGATCTGCCTTCGCCTAGTACCTATCCTTTCTGCATTTAAATCCATTTAAAAAACCAGCTCTTTTCCCAACAATGAATTCTACAACTTTCCCTCAGTCTTTGTATTAAATATTGTGAGGTGGTCTTTGTCGATTGTATGCGAATGCCTGGTGCGTGAGTGCGCTATGATTTGTATTGTCAAGATTTGGCGCCGCATAAACACTGTAATTATTATTATGATGGATGTTGGTTTGTTTTATTATAGATCTGACAATTACTTATTGATTTTATATGGTCTGGATTGCACTGGACTGATTTTTTAAGGATCACAGCATTTCACCCTTTGACTCCTGCACCCTGTCCGTTAGCATCCTGCATGTCAATCATGCTAGCAAAGCAAAAACAACCTTTTGACTTCCTCACCCTATCCACCAGCTTCCTTCAGGAAGTTGGTGAATAGGGTGCGGGAGTCAAAGGGTTAGGTAGTGTTATTTGTGCCTCCCCCACCCCCCTTTTTTTTTTTTTTTTTGTCCATAGGGGCAAGGGAATCAAAGGGTTACGTTTTCGTATTGCTAGTAAGTTGACAATACAAGATGCCGATGGACAGGGCGTGGGAGTCAAAGGGTTAAATTTGCATACCATGCAAGTATATAGGTTAGAACTTCTGCCCTACAAATCTTTCAAAGATATCAAAGAGTTTATCTCTTTACTGTACCTCAATTCTCGCTAACCACTTGTGGAAGGAAATCCTTTTCTGTTAATTTTTACCAACAGCATTGAACTCCATCCCAGTGTCTTTAAGACAAAGCAGTGCCTGCTTGCTTTCAAAAACACCTCAAAATATATCTCAGAAACATCTCCAAAACTGCATAGATGCCACAAACAAGCGGTGTATGTAATGATTCCTGAAAACATCAAGAAAGTAAATAAAGACCGGAAACAATTTTAATATGAAGAAGAGTATACATCAGGGCTTAAAACGTTCCGCGTCTGGGCGGAATTCCGCGATTTCGGTTTGTCAAAAAAAAAAAAAAAAAAAAAAAAAAAAAAAGGAGCAAGGCATCCGTCATCGGCTTGCAAGCGTTCACGGCAACGTCGCGCAAGTTATGGCCCCTGATTTTTCTTGGAAGAAGTTTCCGGTCGGATTCTTGGAAAAAAAAACAAAATGGCGGAGCGCGCAGACATTGTTCAAGCTGGTCAGACTTTTGATGACTCTTTAATTAAAAACAAGTGGAAATGGGAGTGGACGCTTCAGAAAGTTGACGAAGAAGTCATTATGTGTTTACAGCAATTTTTATGCACTAGATATCTCTTGAAATTATGTCCAGAAAGCGCGAAATAGCATAGATTTACACTTGGTTTTTAACAAATTTTCCCAGGGGAGCATGCCCCCAGATCCCCCTAGTTTTCCGGGGGAGCATACCCCCAGACCCCCCTAGTTTCAGTGGGTTTTTTCCTCCTCCTGTTTTAAACCCTGATACATTTTCTAAACACTCGTGTACATGACATGCTTGTTCTTGTGCTTTATTTGAGAGTTAGAGCTGTGTTGGATGCATACGTTTGAATAATACGTAGTAGACTTGTTTTCGTATGTTCTGTATTATGAAAGAGTTTATTAGAAGTTTGTGTTAACTTAAGACATATGTATGGCTGTTATGAACGGTATGCATATGTTCTGTATTATGAAAGTTTATTAGACGTTTGTGTAACATATGTATGCTTGTTCAAAACTGTACTTAATCTAAGTTTAACTGAAAGGATAAATGGTCGAATCGCTTTTCTTCTTGACTGGAAAGTAAAGTGTATGGCCATCATTTCATTTTTTTTGTTCTGTTGTGACGTTTTGCTACTGGAAAGTAAAGTGTATGGCCATTGTTTTATTCTTTGTTCTGTTGTGACATTTTGCTACTGGAAAATAAAGTGTATAGCCATTGTTTTATTCTTTGTTCTGTTGTGACATTTTGCTACTGGAAAATAAAGTGTATAGCCATTGTTTCATTCTTTGTTCTGTTGTGACGTTTTGTTACTGGAAAGTAAAGTGTATGGCCATTGTTTCATTCTTTGTTCTGTTGTGACGTTTTGCTACTGGATAATAAAGTGCATGGCCATTGTTTCATTCTTTGTTCTGTTCTGATGTGGTGCTTAAAACCATGCACATGGATTACTTATGTATGAATATACTCACACACACACACACTCTCTCTCTCTCCTCTCTCTCTCTCTCACTCTCTCACTCAAACACATGTCAAATAGGTTGGTGCACACGCATGCTCCCGCGCGTATGCACGTATACACGCACACACAAACACACGCACGCGCACAAATACGCACACACACACACACACACACACACACACACACACACACACACACACACACACACACACATTGAAGGAGAAGTTTTTATATATCCTTGAGTAAACGAAAAAGCCATAAATGTATCAATACAAGCTGAAGTTAGGACGATTTGCTATCATTATACAAATTAGCTATTGAATGAAATTCTGGTCCACAAACACTGCCTTCTATGTGCCAACTGATCCACAAACACTGCCTTCTATGTGCCAATTGATCCACAAACACTGCCTTCTATGTGCCAACTGATCCACTAACACTGCCTTCTGTGTGCCAACTGATCTAGTGCACAACAATCTGGCCAGCCGCCATTCTTCAGATGATGATCGCTGTCAAATCCAGATCCCATCAGTCAGTAGAGCCTTCAGA
>JAPXFY010000033.1:12487928-12490428 GCA_030674185.1 Monoplex corrugatus
ACACACACACACACACAACACACACACACACACACACACACACACACAAATACACACAGAGCAGGGCCTTACCTTGACACTGGAGGAAGGAATACAGTTTGCTAAAGATGGGAGTGGCGTTGATCAGGCGTAGAACTCATCCATCTCTGATATCTCGGCTGCAGTGTGGACTCGGCGTTACCAGCGTAAGCGTAGTGGTTGTCCAGCAAGGCTATGAAAGTTCGGAAAGTGGGTTTGGAGATCAAATCCGCTCTGTTTATGTTGGTGAACAGTCTACAGGAGAGACAAAAAGCAATGTTTATGTTGGTGAACAGTCTACAGGGGAGACAAAAAGCAATGTTTATGTTGGTGAACAGTCTACAGGGGAGACAAAAAGCAATATTTATGTTGGTGAACAGTCTACAGGGAGACAAAAAGCAATGTTTATGTTGGTGAACAGTCTACAGGGGAGACAAAAAACAATGTTTATGTTGGTGAACAGTCTACAGGAGAGACAAAAAGCAATATTTATGTTGGTGAACAGTCTACAGGGAGACAAAAATCAATGTTTATGTTAGGGATGGAAAAAAGCAATGTTTATGTTAGAGAGGGGAAAATAGCAATGTTTATGTTAGGGAGGGGAAAAAGCAATGTTTATGTTAGAGAGGGAAAATAGCAATGTTTATGTTAGGGAGGGAAAAAGCAATGTTTATGTTAGGAAGGAAAAAAGCAATGTTTATGTTAGTGAACAGTCTAGGGAGGGAAAAAAGTAATGTTTATGTTAGAGAGGGGAAGAAGCAATGTTTATGTTAGTGAACAGTCTAGGGAGGGAAAAAGCAATGTTTATGTTAGGGAGGAAAAAAAGCAATGTTTATGTTAGAGAGGGGAAAAAAGCAATGTTTATGTTAGGGAGGGAAAAAAGCAATGTTTATGTTAGGGAGGGGAAAAAGCAATGTTTATGTTAATGAACAGTCTAGGGAGGAAGAAAGCAATGTTTATGTTAGGGAGGGAAAAAAGCAATGTTTATGTTAGGGAGGGAAAAAAGCAATGTTTATGTTAATGAACAGTCTAGGGAGGAAGAAAGCAATGTTTATGTTAGGGAGGGAAAAAAGCAATGTTTATGTTAGAGAGGGAAAAAAGCAATGTTTATGTTAATGAACAGTCTAGGGAGGAAGAAAGCAATGTTTATGTTAGGGAGGGAAAAAGCAATGTTTATGTTAGGGAGGGAAAAAAGCAAGTTTATGTTAGAGAGGGAAAAAAGCTATGTTTATGTTAATGAACAGTCTAGGGAGGAAGAAAGCAATGTTTATGTTAGGGAGGGAAAAAAGCAATGTTTATGTTAGGGAGGGAAAAAAGCAATGTTTATGTTAATGAACAGTCTAGGGAGGAAGAAAGCAATGTTTATGTCGATGAACAGTTTGCGGGGGAGAAAAAAAAAGCAATGCTTATGTTAGAGAGGAAAAAGCAATGTTTATGTTAGGGAGGAAAAAGCAATGTTTATGTTAGAGAGGAAAAAGAGCAATGTTTATGTTAGAGAGGAAAAAGAGCAATGTTTATGTTAGAGAGGAAAAAGAGCAATGTTATATGTTAGAGAGGAAAAAGAGCAATGTTTATGTTAGAAAGGAAAAAGCAATGTTTATGTTAGAGAGGAAAAAAGCAATGTTTATGTTAGAGAGGAAAAAGAGCAATGTTACGTTAGAGAGGAAAAAGAGCAATGTTTATGTTAGAGAGGAAAAAGCAATGTTTATGTTAGAGAGGAAAAAGAGCAATGCTTATGTTAGGGAGGAAAAAGCAATGTTTATGTTAGAGAGGAAAAAGCAATGTTTATGTTAGGGAAGGAAAAAAGCAATGTTTATGTTAGGGAGGGGAAAAAGCAATGTTTATGTTAGAGAGGGAAAAAGCAATGTTTATGTTAGGGAGGGGAAAAAGCAATGTTTATGTTAGAGAGGAAAAAGCAATGTTTATGTTAGGGAGGGAAAAAGCAATGTTTATGTTAGGGAGGGAAAAAAGCAATGTTTATGTTAGGGAGGGAAAAAAGCAATGTTTATGTTAGAGAGGGAAAAAAGCAATATTTATGTTAGGGAGGGAAAAAAGCAATGTTTATGTTAGGGAGGGAAAAAAGCAATGTTTATGTTAGTGAACAGTCTAGGGAGGGAAAAACGTAATGTTTATGTTAGGAAGGAAAAAAGCAATGTTTATGTTAGAGAGGGGAAAAAGCAATGTTTATGTTAGAGAGGGGAAAAAGCAATGTTTATGTTAGGGAGGGAAAAAGCAATGTTTATGTTAGGGAGCGGAAAAAGCAATGTTTATGTTAGAGAGGGTAAAAAGCAATGTTTTTGTTAATGAACAGTCTAGGGAGGAAGAAAGCAATTTTATGTTAGGGAGGGAAAAAAGCAATGTTTATGTTAGGGAGGGAAAAAAGCAATGTTTATGTCGATGAACAGTTTGCGGGGGAGAAAAAAAAGCAATGTTTATGTTAGAGAGGAAAAAGAGCAATGTTTATGTTAGGGAGGAAAAAGCA
>JAPXFY010000033.1:12495428-12497928 GCA_030674185.1 Monoplex corrugatus
AAATCAATCAAGCAATCGATCGATCAATCAATCGATTGATCGATTGGTCGATCGATCAGTCAGTCAGTCAGTTAATCGGTCGGTCAGTCAGTCAGTCAACCAACCAACCAACCAACCAACTGATCAACCAATCAATCAATCAATAGGTCGGACAGTCAATCAGTCAGTCAGTCAGCCTGTCAGTCAGTCACTCAGTCACTCAGTCAATTAGTCAGTCAGTCAGTCAGTCAATTAGTCAGTCAGTCAGTCAGGCAATCAATCAATCACGTCAGTCACTCAGTCAATCAGTCAATCAGTCAGTCAGTCAATCAGTCAGTCAATCAGTCAGTCAGTCAATCAGTCAGTCAGTCAGTCAGTCAATCAGTCAGTCAGTCAATCAGTCAGTCAGTCAGTAAATCAGTCAGTCAGTCAATCAGTCAATCAGTCAGTCACTCAGTCACTCAGTCACTCAGTCAATCAATCAGTCAGTCAGTCAATCAGTCAGTCAGTCAGTCAATCAGTCAGTCAGTCAATCAGTCATTCAGTCAATCAGTCAGTCAATCAATCAATCAGTCAGTCAGTCAGTCAATCAGTCAGTCAGTCAATCAATCAATCAGTCAGTCAGTCAGTCAGTCAATCAATCAATCAATCAATCAGTCAATCATCAATCAACAAGCAATCAGTCAGTCAATCAATCAATCAATCAGTCAATCAATCAGTCTGTCAGTCAGTCAGTCAGTCAGTCAATCCATCCATCCATGAACCCATTCATCCATTGATCAATCAACAAAAATCAATCAGTAAATTCCATTGATCAATCAAGTAAATCAATCAGTAAATTAAACGGGTGTTAAGTGTTCAATCAATCAATCATTGTAGGATTTTTTTTTTCTTTTTGGTCCAAACCGACTCCTATCCAGAGTTGGGCGTGCTATGGGCTCGTTGGGAAGACTGGGACCACACAGTCGAGTCTCATCCACTTCAGGGATGCGTTATTGTTAAGGGTGATGCTCGAAATCTCCTCACCAACACCGCAGGTGTCTATATCTCGCGGGCCTGGTTGGCACCAGGAATTGTTATGATAGTAAGCGTAGAGTACAGCCCTGTCACACAGTCTCAGTCCTAGATGGAACTCCATAGCATCATGATTATCATCATCATCGTCATCATCGCTCAGTAAAAACTGTGTCAGCTTCTGGCCATGGAGGTGACGTAGAAAATGTTTGTGGGGTAGAAAATGTTTGTGGGGTAGAAAATGTTTGTGGGGTAGAAAATGTTTGTGTTTGTGGGGTAGAAAATGTTTGTGGGGTAGAAAATGTTTGGGGTAGAAAATGTTTGTGGGGGTAGAAAATGTTTGTTTGGGGCATAGAAAATGTTTGTTTGTGGGGTAGAAAATTTGTTTGTGGGGTAGAAAATGTTTTTTGGGGTAGAAAATTGTTTGTGGGGTAGAAAATGTTTGTGGGGTAGAAAGTGTGTAGAAATGTTTGGGTAGAAAATTTTGTTTGTGGGGTAGAAAATGTTTGTGTGTGGCATAGAAAATGTTTGTTTGTGGGGTAGAAAATGTTTGTGGGTAAGAAAATGTTGTTTGTGGGGTAGAAAATGTTTGTTTGTGGGGTAGAAAATGTTTGTTTGTGGGGTAGAAAATGTTTGTTTGGTGAAGTTGTGGTAGAAAATGTTTGTTTGTGGGGTAGAATGTTTGTAGAAAATGTTTGTGGCGTAGAAAATGTTTGTTGTGGGTAGAAAATGTTTGTGTGGGTAGAAAATGTTTGTTTGTGGGGTAGAAAATGTTTGTGGCATAGAAAATGTTTGTTAATTGTGGGTAGAAAATGTTTGTTTGTGGGGTAGAAAATGTTTGTTTGTGGGGTAGAAAATGTTTGTTTGTGGGTAGAAAATGTTTGTTTGTGGGGTAGAAAATGTTTGTGGCGTAGAAAATGTTTGTGGCGGATATTGGAAAAATGGTTTGTGGGTAGAAAATGTTTGTGGTAGAAAATGTTTGTTTGTGGGGTAGAAAATGTTTGTGGGTAAGAAATGTTTGTTTGTGGGGTAGAAAATGTTTTGGGTAGAAATGTTGTGTGGGTAGAAAATGTTTGTTTGTGGAGGTTTGTGAGAAAATGTTTGTGGGGTAGAAAATGTTTGTTGTGGGTAGAAAATGTTTGTTTGTGGGGTAGAAAATGTTTGTTGGGGTAGAAAATGTTTGTTTGTGGGGTAGAAAATGTTTTGTGGCGTAGAAAATGTTTGTGGGCGTAGAAAATGTTGTGGCATAGAAAATGTTTGTGGGTAGAAAATGTTTGTTTGAGGGGTAGAAAATAGATGTAGGGTAGAAAATATTTGTTGTGGATAGAAAATGTTGTGGCGAGAAAATGGGACAGAAAAAGTGAGCAATAGAAAGAAGATGTAAAAAAAAGTAAAGAAGAAGAAAGAAGAAAAGGAAAAAAGAAGAAGATAGAAAAAAAAAGAAAGAAGACAAGAGACAGATAAAAGAAAACAGACAGAACAGACAGACAGACAGAAAAAGAAAAGA
>JAPXFY010000033.1:12502928-12507928 GCA_030674185.1 Monoplex corrugatus
TTATCGTTGTAATCAAGAAGTGAACTGCATTTGAAAACACTGAGAAGATCTGTCGACGTCTTATGTGAAGAAGTGTTCAAAGCCTTTATATTCAGGGAATCAGGCCTGATGACCGCAGAGAAAGACCTGCTGGCTGCTTGGAAAGACGGCAAACTTGGGATCCCGTTCGGGGCACGTCAGACCTTGCTGAATAGCAAAATGGGCTGTGTCTGGAACATCATGCGTGGCTGTTCAAACAACCCCTGTGGTTGATATAAGACAATGATGGGAGCTTCTAACTGCTAAGTGTTGGGACCATAGAAAGAGGAAAGGTGCTTCTGCAGTGTCTTTGATACACAACTCCCGACACGAATTCTTCAACCTTCTATTGTAGTCACTTGTTCAAAATTTTTGGCTCTACATTTATATTTTCTATATTTTTACTTGTTCAAAGTTTCTGACTCTACATTCATATTTTTACTTGTTCAAAGTTTCTGACTCTACATTCATATTTTCACTTGTTCAAAATTTCTGGCTCTATATTTTCACTTGTTCAACGTTTCTGGTTCTTTATTTCACTTGTTCAAAGTTTCTCGCTCTATATTTTCACTTGTTCAAAATTTCTGGCTCTATATTTTCACTTGTTCAAAGTTTCTCGCTCTATATTTTCACTTGTTCAAACTTTCTCGCTCTATATTTTCACTTGTTCAAACTTTCTCGCTCTATATTTTCACTTGTTCAAAGTTTCTCGCTCTATATTTTCACTTGTTCAAAATTTCTGGCTCTACATTATATTTTCACTTGTTCAAACTTTCTCGCTCTATATTTTCACTTGTTCAAAGTTTCTCGCTCTATATTTTCACTTGTTCAAAATTTCTGGCTCTACATTTATATTTTCACTTGTTCAAACTTTCTCGCTCTATATTTTCACTTGTTCAAACTTTCTCGCTCTATATTTTCACTTGTTCAAACTTTCTCGCTCTATATTTTCACTTGTTCAAACTTTCTCGCTCTATATTTTCACTTGTTCAAAATTTCTGGCTCTACATTTATATTTTCACTTGTTCAAAGTTTCTCGCTCTATATTTTCACTTGTTCAAACTTTCTCGCTCTATATTTTCACTTGTTCAAACTTTCTCGCTCTATATTTTCACTTGTTCAAATTTTCTGGCTCTAATTCATGTTTTCACTTGTTCAAAGTTTCCAGTTCTATATTTTTGTTTGTTCAAAGTTTCTGGTTCTACATTTATAATTTCACAAGTTCAAAGTTTCTGGCTCTATATTTTCACTTGTTCAAAGTTTCTCGCTCTATATTTTCACTTGTTCAAAGTTTCTGACTCTACATCCATATTCTCACTTGTTCAAAATTTCTGGTTCTACATTTATATTTTCACTTGTTCAAAGTTTCTGACTGTACATCTATATTTTCACTTGTTCAAAATTTCTGGCTCTACATTTATAATTTCACAAGTTCAAAGTTTCTGGTTCTATATTTTCACTTGTTCAAAGTTTCTCGCTCTATATTCTCGCTTGTTCAAAGCTGCAGAAACTCTTAAGTTTTTAGCATCGTCTTCCACTATTTCCCCCCAAACAAGACGGAAATTATTCCTTAAGCTTCTATACATTAGCTAACGAGTGTTTTCTAAAAATTCTGATAAGTTTATCGTCATCAGTAACAAGCACTGGGGCAGCCACGACTGTAACATGCTTGTCTGTCTCCAGTTTTATAAATCTTCCAAAATGTATCGTCTTCTTGATACTCAAGTCCTGTTTGGAACATGGCACAAAATCAGTCATTTTCTCTTGCTCCATGACACAACACAAAATTGTTGCCGTTTTTCCAATAATTTTTGTATTTGTTGTTTATTCTTTGTTTGTTTGCTGCCTTACGTTTACGTTTGACGAAGACCAACTGGCCGAAATAATGCGCCTGTCTTGTGTTGTTAAATTAAATCATCATCATCATCATCATCATCATCATCATCATCATTATCATGCGCCCGGTCACATGGCATTGGCGAGCATGGCCCTCCATACGAATCCATCCTTTGTCGCTGCAAGTTCATCTTCCACCCTCGCTGTCTTAATCCACTCCGCAAGTCCGTCTAATATTTTCTCCCTGGATCTACCTGGTGCTCTTTTTCCCTCCAGCTTTCCTGTTGTGACCAGGTGCTCTAATTTCTCTTGCTTCATAAAATGTCCTATAAATGTTGCTTGTCTTCTCCAAATCTTCTTCATTAATGCTCTTCTTGTGCCTGCCCCTTTCAAGACTGTCTCGTTTGTTTTCTTTGTTGTCCGTGAAACTCTCAACATTCTTCTTAGAAACCACATTTCAGCTGCCTCAATCTTGTTCTGACTTCGCGTGTTAAATCAAATTCGCGTTCTGATTCTATTTTCGTGTTTTCTGGTTCCTTTTGCTTGAACGCCGGCGGTCACACTTGTTTTAAATCACAACATCAATGGTCAACCATCTAAGTCTACAAATGTTTGTCGCCATGGTGTAGTGGTCGGTGCAACGCACTACCGACGGGAAGGTCGTGGGTTCCAATCCACATCAGTCCTTCCAAAATCAGTGAGGGAGCTTTGGGCTCTAATCGGCTCCTACCTAGAGCTGAGCATGCCATGAACTCATTGAGAAGACTGGGACTGTCACTGAGGATATATGTTGCTCAAATCCCTGCCTGAGGATATGTGTTGCTCAAATCCCTGCCCTGAGGATATGTGTTGCTCAAATCCCCTGCCCAACACTTCAGGTATCTGCATATCTCGGGCCTGGTTGACGCCAGGATATATTATGATAGTACACGTAGAGTACAGCTCTGTCTCTCACGTAGCCTCAATCCTAGATGGAGCTCCCCAGCAATCATGATCGTCATCCGCATCGTCATCATCATCATTGAATTGTAAACTCTGTCTTAACTCCTGGGGCCAATAAGATGTAGAAAATGGGAACCCCCCCCCCCCCCAAAAAAAAAAAAAAAAAAAGAAAGAAAAAGGAAGAAAAGTGAGCACAAAGAAAACTGCCTACGTGCAATGATCCACAAAATTAAAAAAAATATTTACCAAAATTCAGAATTCCTATCCCTTTCTATGTACATTTTTAAAGTATCATCGCACTTATGGAGATACCTTTGTACTCACCTTTTTTTTTTTTTTTCGTCCCATTTTCTACGCCATTAAGGCCACAGAAGCTGGCACAGTTTGCTTTTTTTTTTTTTTTTTTTTTTACAATGCCATGATGATGTCACGAGGATGATGCTATGGAGTTCCATTTAGGACTGAGACTACGCTTACTATCATAATATAACCTGGCATCAACCAGGCCCGAGCGATACAGACACCTGCGGTGCTGGTCAGAAGATTTGAGCAACACCTCTATGACGCATCCATGAAGTGGATGAGACTCGACTGTGTGGTCCCAGTCTTCCCAATGAGTCCATAGCACGCCCAACTCTGGGTTGGAGCCAGTTAGAGTCGAAAAATCCCACAGTGATGGTAGTTTTGAAGGGACTGATTCGAACCCACAGCCTTCCAGTCGGTAGTCTGTTGCGTTAACCACTACACCACGGCGACTGGTTCGATGTACAAAATTCATTTACAGCCGTAATGCGTGTTCCTGTTCCAACGACTGCCAGTGAATATCCTGAGCAACTTGTCCAGTATTTATAGGCCAGTCTGCGCCTTATCACACAATAAATTTATCTTTGGCGTGAAGTGATCGAAAATAGAAACTTACAATATGGCGTCAGTCATGTCACTTCTGGAAAGCCATGAGTGAGAAGGCCTGACACTTGCATTGTAGGCAGTTTCAGCTGAAGTTCGTTGTCGTTGTCGTTTACGTAAACGGCAAATTTCTCTCTTTCTCTCTCTCTGTCTGTCTGTCTCTCTCTCTGTCTCTGTCTCTGTCTCTCTCTGTCTGTCTCTGTCTCTCTCTCTCTGTCTCTCTTTCTGTCTCTCTCTCTCTGTCTCTCTGTCTCTCTCTCTCTCTCTCTCTCTCTCTCTCTATCTCTGTCTGTGTCTCTCTGTCTCACCCCTTGAAGACCAATTAGCCTTCTTGCCTTTCTGAAGTCTTGGTAAAAAATAAAGTTTTGAATATATGAATGAGAATTTGAAGTGAAGGAGAGGGGATGGGATGGACCCGCCCTCACAATGCCGGCCCCGGGAATAGTTGAGGTCTCTGTCACCTTCTGTCGCTGTTGGTGGTCTTCCTTGGGCACAGTGTCCATACTTCAGTTTCAATTCAGTTTCAGTTTCAATTTCTCAAGATGACGTCTTCGCGCTCAGAACGAATTCCATATGCACTAACGTCACAGGTGTCGTGTGATGGAGAAGATCCAGAATGATCACGGCACAAGCCTTAAGCCTGCACATAAACCCACGAGCTGGCCAGGTCCTGAGGTCCTACCTGGATAGTTCCATAACGCTGGGGTCGTAGGGGAGTGAGGTGGCAGAGATCAACTTTTCCCGGGCCCAGCACCACGAGGGCGGCACCCATCCCTTCTCCCTCGATTCTAATTCATATCAATTTTTAATTTTTTTTTTTTACCAAGACTTCAGAAAGGCAAGAAGGCTAACTGGTCTTCAAGGGGTGGGACCTGGGAAATCAACCTATCTCTCCATTTTTTTGTAACCAAGGCAGCCGGGTAATGCCCTGCTCTTCACGATTTTCAACTGCTGTGGGATCTTGAGCGTGCACAGCCAGAAGGCATACGGGTCCGACTCGTTTTTGGTCCTCTTCCCAAGGACTAGACGTTCAATTCAATTTTCCGGGCAAACTGAGGAGAAAAGTCGAGGCGTCTTCGGGGAGCGAACCCTGGAACCTCGAGTTTAGTTATTGGCAGGCGAACGTCTGAACCATTCTGCCACTGTTCTCCTCATGCTTCAGCTCTCTGTACAGAAGCATCTGGTCTGGAATGCGGTCGTCTTCTGCATGGACATGGCATATGGAATTCGTTCCGAGCGCGGAGACGTCATCTTGAGAAACTGACATTGAAACAAACGGACAATGTGTTCTGTCTAAT
>JAPXFY010000033.1:12517928-12525428 GCA_030674185.1 Monoplex corrugatus
TTCCAGCTTACAACACCAGATGCCAGTCAACCAGCCAGCCCTTCCAGCTTACAACACCAGATGCCAGTCAACCAGCCAGCCCTTCCAGCTTACAACACCAGATGCCAGTCAACCAGCCAGCCCTTCCAGCTTACAACACCAGATGCCAGTCAACCAGCCAGCCCTTCCAGCTTACAACACCAGATGCCAGTCAACCAGCCAGCCCTTCCAGCTTACAACACCAGATGCCAGTCAACCAGCCAGCCTTCCAGCTTACAACACCAGATGCCAGTCAACCACCAGCCCTTCCAGCTTACAACACCAGATGCCAGTCAACCAGCCAGCCCTTCCAGCTTACAACACCAGATGCCAGTCAACCACCAGCCCTTCCAGCTTACAACACCAGATGCCAGTCAACCAGCCAGCCCTTCCAGCTTAAACAACCAGATGCCAGTCAACCAGCCAGCCCTTCCAGCTTACAACACCAGATGCCAGTCAACCAGCCAGCCCTTCCAGCTTACAACACCAGATGCCAGTCAACCAGCCACCCTTCCAGCTTACAACACCATGATGCCAGTCAACCAGCCAGCCCTTCCAGCTTACAACACCAGATGCATAACAGCCACCCTCCGCTAACACATGCCAGTCACACCAGCTCCACTTACAACACAGATGCCTCACACCACCTTCGCTACACACCAATGCTCACAGCACCCTTCCCTTAAACACAATCCAGTCACACCCTTCACTACAACCAGAGCCAGTAACAACCTCCAGCTTAAACACAGATGCATCAACACCCCAGCTACACACACAGTAACACACCCTTCAGCTTAACACACCATCACAGCACCTTCTCAACCATGCATCACCACCACCTCGCTACACACCAATCAGTCACCACCAGCCTCCTACACCAATCAGCACCCACCCTCTACACACCGATGCCATCACACCACCTTCAGCTTACCAGATCCATAACCACCTCTACACAGATGCTAAACCACCTCAGCAAAACAATCACACCACTTCACTACAACACAGATGCATCACACGCCCTTCCACTACACCCAGATCATCACCACACCTTCATACACCAATGCATAACCACACTCCATTACAACACCATGCAGTCAACACCCCTTCAGTTACAACACCAATCAGTCACCAGCACTCCCTACACACAATGCAGTCACCACCACCTCATCACCATGCCATCAAACAGCCCTCAGCTTACAACCCAGATGCCATCAACACCAGCCTTCATACCCCAATCCACAACCAGCAGCCCTTACTACACCAGATGCCGCACCCTCCCTTCCACTTACACACCTCCACACCCAGCCTTCCCTCCACAGTGCCTCACCACACCCTCACTACCACTGCATCAACCCGTTGCTTAACACAGATGCCAGACACCAGCCTCAGCTTAAACACAGCATCAACAGCCAGCCTCCAGCTACAACACAGATGCAGTCACACAGCCCTCACTCAACACAGATGCCGTCAACCACAGCTTCCATTACAACACGTATCAACAACCTCAGCTTACAACACGACACAACAGCAGCCTTCCAGCTTACAACACCAGATCATCAACACCACCCTACTCAACACAGACAGTCAACCACAGTCAGCTTACACACAATGCAGTCACCAGCAGCCTTCACTTACAAACCAATGCCATCAACCACAGCCTTCCACTTACACACAGATCCATCAACCACCACCCTTCCACTTACAACCAGATGCCAGTCAACACAGCCCTTCCAGCTAAACACAGATCATCAACCACCCTTCCATACAACACAATGCAGTCACAGCCAGCCTCCAGCTAACACCAATGCGTCAACACCCCCTTCCACTACAACACATGCAGTCAACACCGCCCTTCCACTACAACACCAGATGCATCAACCACACCTCCAGCTTACAACACCAGATGCCAGTCAACCAGCAGCCCTTCATTCACACCAGATGCAGTCAACCAGCCAGCCTTCCACTTACAACCCAGTGCCAGTCACCAGCCCCTTCCAGTTACACACCAGATGCAGTCAACAGCAGCCCTTCCAGCTTACAACCCAATGCCAGCAACCAGCCGCCTTCAGCTTACAACACGAGCCATCAACCACAGCCCTTCCACTTACAACACCAATGCCAGTCAACCAGCAGCCCTTCCAGCTACACACAGATGCCAGTCAACGCCAGCCCTTCCAGCTAAACACAGATGCACAACAGCCAGCCCTTCACTTACAACACAATGCATCACCAGCCACCCTTCCAGCTTCAACACCAGATGCCAGTCAACCACCACCCTTCCAGTTACAACACCAGATGCCAGTCAACCAGCCACCCTTCCAGCTTACAACACCAGATGCCAGTCAACCAGCCAGCCCTTCCAGCTTACAACACCAAGCAGTCAACACCAGCCTTCCAGCTTACAACACCAGTCCAAGCCAACCAACGCCCTTCCAGCTTACAACACCAGATGCCAGTCAACCGCCAGCCCTTCCAGCTTACAATCACCAGATGCCAGTCAACCAGCCAGCCCTTCCAGCTTACACACCAGATGCCAGTCAACCAGCCAGCCCTTCCAGCTTACAACACCAGATGCCATCAACCAGCCAGCCTTCCAGCTTACACACCAGATGCCAGTCACCACCAGCCCTTCCAGCTTACACACAACAGATAGCCAGTCACAGCCAACCCTTCCACTACACCCATCCAAGTCAACCAGCCAACCCTTCCAGCTACAACACCAGAGCCAGCAACCAGCCAGCCCTCAGCTTACAACACAGTCCAGCCAACCACCAGCCTCCAGTTACATACCAGAGCCTCACTCAACCCTTCCAGTAACCACAGAGCCAGTCAACCAGCCAGCCTCCACTTACCAACACCATGCCACAACCAGCCACCTTCCAGCCACCCAGTACCAGTCCAACACCAGCCCTTCCAGCTTCAACACCAGATGCCAGTCAACCACCAGCCCTTCCAGCTTACAACACCAGTGCCAGTCAACCAGCCGCCCTTCCAGCTTACAACACCACATTCACACACCTGCCGTCAACACCTTCAGTCACACCAGCCCTTCCAGCTTACAACACCAGATGCAGTCAACAGCCAGCCCTTCCAGCTTACACACCAGATGTCAGTCAACAAGCCACCCTTCCAGCTTACAACACCAAGATTCAGCAAACAGCCAGCCCTTCCAGCTTACAACACCAGATGTCCAGTCAACACCAGCCCTTCCAGTTACACACCAGATGCCAGTCAACCACCAGCCCTTCCAGCTTACAACACCAGAATGCCAGTCAACCAGCCAGTCCTTCCAGCCTTACACACACAGATGCCAGTCAACCAGCCAGCCCTTCCAGCTTACAACACCAGATGCCAGCCAACCAGCCAGCCCTTCCAGCTTACAACACCAGATGCCAGCCAACCAGCCAGCCCTTCCAGCTTACATCACCAGATGCCAGTCAACCAGCCAACCCTTCCAGCTTACATCACCAGATGCCAGTCAACCAGCCAGCCCTTCCAGCTTACAACACCAGATGCCAGTCAACCAGCCAGCCCTTCCAGCTTACAACACCAGATACCAGTCAACTAGCCAGCCCTTCCAGCTTACAACACCAGATGTCAGTCAACTAGCCAGCCCTTCCAGCTTACAACACCAGATGTCAGTCAACTACCCAGCCCTTCCAGCTTACAACACCAGATGTCAGTCAACCAGCCAGCCCTTCCAGCTTACAACACCAGATGTCAGTCAACTAGCCAGCCCTTCCAGTTTACAACACCAGATGTCAGTCAACTACCAGCCCTTCCAGCTTACAACACCAGATGTCAGTCAACTAGCCAGCCCTTCCAACTTACAACACCAGATGTCAGTCAACTAGCCAGCCCTTCCAGTTTACAACACCAGATGCCAGTCAACAGCCAACCCTTCCAGCTTACAACACCAGATGCCAGTCAACCAGCCAGCCCTTCCAGCTTACAACACCAGGATGCCAGTCAACCAGCCAGTCCTTCCAGCTTACAACACCAGGATGCCAGTCAACCAGCCAGCCCTTCCAGCTTAAACACCAGATGCCAGTCAACCAGCCAGCCCTTCAAGCTTACAACACCAGATGCCAGTCAACCAGCCAGCCCTTCCAGTTTACAACACCATATGCCAGTCAACCAGCCAGTCCTTCAAGCTTACAACACCAGATGTCAGTCAACCAGCCACCCCTTCCAGCTTACAACACCTGATACCAGTCAACCAACCAGCCCTTCCAGCTTACATCATCAGATGCCAGTCAACCAGCCAGCCCTTCCAGTTTACAACACCATATGCCAGTCAACCAGCAGTCCTTCAAGCTTACAACACCAGGATGCCAGTCAACCAGCCAACCCTTCCAGCCTTTATCACCACGTGCTCGAACTTCAAAGCCAGAAAAGATTCAGATCGGGGGGGGGGGGGGGGGAGGGGTGCGGGTGCTGAAGATATGGAGTGGACAACACATTCTTCATCTATAACACAATTATGGGATGGTTAGTTCTTCTGAAAGAGCCGTGTATGATATCTCGAGTTCAATCCCAGCACACAACATTAAACACTGGTCTGTTTGCTGCCCATCTTAATGTTTCCATCATTCTGCTGGTGTCAGCTTAATGTTTCAAAGGTTCCCACCGCTTCCCCTTTTCGCTTCTAAGTTCAATACCTTACCAGCGCATATGGTTTTGCGCAGTCTCAGGACATCTTCCAGATAATTGCTGGTAGATTTGGGAAAAGCGCGTATGGAATTGTCCGAATGCGATGAATCCCTCTTCAACAAACTCCAAACTCTTAAACTCCCAACTCTAACTAAGCGACATAACTGTTGAGAGTCACGGAGTTATCTCCCATGTAGAATTTCTCAAATCCAACTCTTGCTTTGTGGCTGCGTCTATGCTAGCTGAATGGGTAGCGCAAACTGTGTTGGATTTGAGAAATTCTACGTGGGAGATAACTCCGTGACTCTCAACAGTTATGTTGCTTTAAGTTAATATTTAAAATTCTCCCTGCTTCCCTCGTATTTCTTTTGGTGTTCCAGACTCTAAGCCAGGCTTTCGTCGAGCCTGAGACGGTCAGCTTTATCTCTTGCGACACTTGCTGGCACAAACAGACAGTCGTTTTCTTTGATTAAAAGCCTGATAGTTTTATACCTGAAAGTCCTTTTTTGTTTTGTTTTGTTTTGTTTTGTTTTGTTTGTTTGTTTGTGTTTGTTGTTGTTTTATTTTATTCCTTTTTGTTTTTGTTTTTTTGTTTGTTATGTTTTCATTACTCCTTGATGTTACAACACTTAATTCGACAAGACAATCCTCTTCTCCCCCTTCTGCCTCACCAGATCGTAACAGATGCGCCAGCCCATGATCTTACATGCTCGTAGCACACACACACACACAAGGCGCACGCATGCCTACATATACACAACCCTGAGCAAACTGATGAAAAACCTGATCGTTCTAATGTTCTGATTGTTTTTCTCTTGTTCGTTAAATTCTTTGATGTTACCTTAATTAACTGATACAATGCCTTCATGATTTCATAGATTTATTCACCCCATAGACACGTCTTTATCTTTTTTTTTATTCTTTTTTTTTTTTTTTTTTGCTTTCTTTGTTTGTTTTTGGTTTGTTGGGTTTTTTTTTTTTTTTCGTCTAAAAGCACGTATGTGAATAGACGTTAAAAGACATAACGAACGAACGAACGGACGGATACGGTAAAGTAATATTTATGAATACTACGGTAAACTGATTTAATAAACTGACCGATTTGGGGGTGATGTAAAATCCGACCGATATCCAGGTTTGACTCACAAAACCGAAAGTACAGTCACTCCTATTACTCAAATATGGGATTGGCCAATGAAAATAAAAATGATTTTTAAATTATGACACGGTGCGACGCTGAAGGCCACATCAACCCGCCTGCTTCCGGGCGCCACGCGTGCCATAGCAACTTTTCACGTGATCGCTCGCTGACCACTTGTAGCAGCAAACCGATACTGTCGATGTAGAACTGATTCTCTGTTTACGAGCTAATAAATCATTTTCGCAAAGCGCTATTTCGAAACATTAATTTTGAACATGGGTGCATTAATTAGAAGCAAAATATCTCACCTACACACATCATCATCATCATCAGGTGCCCTGCCGCATGGCGTTGGCGATCATGGACCTCCATCTGTCTCTATCTCTCGTTGCCCCTAGCATCTCCCCCACCCTCCCCGTCCCCAGCCACTCTGCAAGTCCGTCCAGCATTTCTCCCTGGGTCTACCTGGTGCTCTCTTTCCCTGGTGCTCTCCAGCTTTCCCGTTGTGACCAGGTGCTCCAAATCCCCCTTCCTCATAAAATGACCTATAAATGTTGCCTATCTTTTCCTAATCTTCCTTATGAGTGATCTACTTGTGTCTGCCTCCATCAAGACTGTCTCGTTTGTTTTCTTTGCTGTCCATGGAACCCTCAACATTCTTCTTAGAAACCACATTTCGGCTGCCTCAATCTTGCTCTCGCTTTGCTTGCTGACTGTCCACGCCTCACATCCGTATAATAATAATAATAATAATAGTGCATTTATAGAGCGCTTTCCGAAACCTCAAAGCGCTTTACATCAGTAAACCATACATATATAAACCAAATAACAGGCTACAATACAAACAAACTCATCAAAAACTATCCACAGGAAATCAACAACCACACAGACACACCAAAATAATCTCTCTCCCTCTCACCCCCTCCCCGCCCACCCCTCTCCCCCCATTTTCAAACACACACACACAACACCCACACACACACAGCCACACATCACACACACACACACACACACACACACACACACACACACACACACACACACACACACACACACACACACACACACACACACACACACACTGGCATACACCCCATTGTGCACAATTTCATCCAGAATGTCAAGCAGGATCAACCCACTAGCCAAAATCAGGAAAAACACTGTTTAAAGAAGTAAGTTTTTAAACTTGTTTTGAAAGATGGTAGAGTTTTAGAGTGGCGGACGGACTGAGGCAACAAGTTCCATGTCTGAACAGCAAAAACTGCAAAGGCTCTACCACCGTGAGTTTCTCTGTTATATTTTGGCACACGAAACTTCTTGTCATCCACAGAAGAGCGGAGTGATCGAGAAGGTACGTAGACAGTCAAGAGTTCAGAGAGATAGTCAGGAGCAGTTCCAGAAATGATGTGATAACAAAGGCAGCAAATCTTGTATTTTATTCTTTGTTCAACCGGGAGCCAGTGCAGTGTCTGAAACAGGGGTGTGCAGTGCTGTGACCTACGTGCCTTGAAGATGAGTTTAGCTGCAGAGTTCTGAACTTGTTGCAAATGTTTGAGATGTTTCTGAGGGCAACCCGCAAGGAGTGAATTGCAATAATCTAACCTAGACAGAATGCATGCAGTAACTAACGTCTTGGTTGCGTCTGATGTAAGGTAGTGTCTAATAGAATTAATGCGTCTAAGTTCGAT
>JAPXFY010000033.1:12532928-12542928 GCA_030674185.1 Monoplex corrugatus
CGGCAACTCATCAGCAGCTGTGGTACTACTAACAACAACGAAGACAGAAACTCTAAAGAAGAAAAAGAACAAAAACAAAAAAATTCAGCTGCAACACCAACAAAATCAGCAATAAAAACAATAACAGCTCTAACAACAACAACAACAACAGACAACAACCAAATCAGCAACAAAAACAATAACTGCTTTAACAACAAGAATAACATCAACAAAATCAGCAAAAAAACAATAACAGCTCTAACTACAACAACAACAAATCAGCAACAAAGCAAAACAATATCAGCTAACAAAAACAAAATCAGCAACAAAAACAAAACAGCTAACAACACAACAACACAAAATCAGCACAAAGCAAAACATATCAGCTACAACAACAACAACAAAATCAGCAACAAAAACAATAACAGCTACAACTACAACAACAACAAAATCAGCAACAAAGCAAAACAATATCAGCTACAACTACAACAACAACAAAATCAGCAACAAAAACAATAACAGCTACAACTACAACAACAACAAAATCAGCAACAAAGCAAAACAATATCAGCTACAACAAAAACAATAACAGCTACAAGAAGAAGAAGAAGAACAACAACAACAACAACATCAGAAACTAAATAACAGCTACAACAACAACAACACAATCAGCAACAAAAACAACAACAGCTACAACAACAAGAATAAAAACAACAACACCAACAAAATCAGCAACAAAAACAATAATAGCTCTAACAACAAGAATAGCAATAGCAACAAAAGCAGCAACAAAAACAATAACAGCTACAACAACAACAACAAAATCAGCACCAAAACAATAACAGCTAAATCAACAACAACAACAACAACGACAAAATCATCAGCAAAAACAATAACAGCTACAAAAACAATAATAACAACAACACCAAAAACCAGCAACAAAAACAGTAACAGCTCTAACAACAACAAAATAACAACAACAACAACAAACTCAGCAACAAAAACAATAGCAACAGCAAAAGCAGCACCAACACCAACAATATCAGCTACAAAAACAGCTACAACAACAACAAGAACATCACCAAAGAGCGATAACTCATCATCACCACCAACAACATGGCCACACTCTCAGCAATAACAACCCTCTTCCAAGACCTCAAGTTCAAGAAACCTCACATCCTTGTCATGGTCGGTATCGCCTGCACTGGAGTCGGCCTGCTCTTCCAGATCATCGGCAATGCCTCGCCGGCCTGGGTAATCATCGATGGAGACGCTGCGGCGTCCTTCTTAGGTTGGAGTTCCGGAGGCCAGGGAGGTCTACAGTCCCAAGAGGCTCAGAAGGCTCAAAGCTTTGGTCTGAAGGTTGGGGATGCTGCTAGGGATGCCTTTGGAGGCCTTGGGATGGATGTCAGTGTCAAGTTCGGTCTGTGGATTATGTGCGTTGACCCTGGGGAATGCCGGAGCCTTGCCGGAAAAGGTGGAGGTGGAGGTGGAGGTGGAGGTGGAGGTGGCGGTGGTGGTGGTTATGATGGAGGTAAGTGGGGAACGTTTTGTATTGCTTTGGGTTTAAACCTCGGATGGACCACGGTTTGGGGTCTTGGTTGGTTGGTTGGTTGGTTGGTTGGTTGGTTGGTTGGTTGGTTGGTTGGTTGGTTGGTTGGTTGGTTGGTTGGTTGGTTGGTTGGTTTGGGCGGTTGCTGGTCGGTTGGTTGGTTGGTCGCTCGCTCGCTCGGTTGGTTGGTTGGTTGGTTGGTCGCTCGGTCGGTTATTTAGTTAGTTGGTTGGTTGGTTTATTCACATTGCCCGTTTTCTTTCTTTTCCTTTCCTTTTGTTTTTCTTTGTTCTTATTTCTTTTTTGTGTGTTTTGTTTTGTTTTTAATGAGTTGTGGACTCAATATCTGATAACTGGAGTTTCTATTGCAACTGGCAACATCAGAACTGTCCTTTCTGCTGCCCGTCTTGATTAGTGTTTCTATCATTGTGGTGACGTCAGCAATGGCAACAAGCAGCAACAAAACCAATAGCAGCTACAACAACAACAACAAATCAACAACAAAAACAATAACAGCTACAACACAAACAACAAACAAACAAAAACAATAACAGCTACAACAACAACAACAACAACAAAATCAGCAACAAAAACAATAACAGCTACAACAACAACAACAACAACAAAATCAGCAACAAAAACAATAACAGCTACAACAACAACAACAACAACAAAATCAGCAACAAAAACAATAACAGCTACAACAACAACAACAACAACAAAATCAGCAACAAAAACAATAACAGCTACAACAACAACAACAACAAAATCAGCAACAAAAACAATAACAGCTACAACAACAACAACAAAATCAGCAACAAAAACAATAACAGCTACAACAACAACAACAACACAAAATCAGCAACAAAAACAATAACAGCTACAACAACAATCAACAACAAAACAGCAACAAAGACAATAACAGCTACAAAGGTTTCTCTCCCTCCGTCCTCATTTCAAGACCTTACCAGCGCATTGGGGTTTGCGCGGGCTCGCGGAGTCTGCCAGATAATTTCTGGCAGACTTGGATACAGCGCGAATGGAATTGTCCATGTGCGATAAATCCCTCTTAGGCAAACTCCAAACTCACTGGTTTGTTGTTGTTGTTGTTGTTGTTGTTGTTGTTTTGTTTTGTTTTTTGTTGATTGGTTGATTGGTGGGTTGGCTGTCATGTCAATTATTGGTAGGTGGGCTGGTCAGCTGGCTAGTCGGTTGATGATGATAACAACAATGATAATAATAACAATGATAACAATGATAATAATAATAATAATAATAATAGTGATAACAATAACAATGATAATAATGATAATAATAATAGTAATAACAATAATAATAATGATAATAATGATAATAATAATAACATAATAATAGTAATAATAATAATAATAGTAATAACAATAACAATAATAATAATGATAAACAACATAATAATGATAATAATAACATAATAATGATAATAATAGTAATAACAACAACAACAACAATAATATTAATAATAATAATGATAATAATAATAAAAAATAATAATAATAATGATAATGATAATGATCATCATTATCATTAATTCCATTTATCTCTCACAAACGTACGAGTGTCAGAGATATTTAAATTTGGTTGGATATTCAAACTCAGCATTTTTTGGCTAGTTGGTTGGTTGGTTGATTGGATCGATATTTAGTTTGTTTTTCAGTTGATTGGTTGGTTGACTGATTGTACGGAAGGTTGATTGATGACTGACTGACCGGTTGGTTTGTTGATTGCTTGCTTGGATGGATTGTTGGTTGGTTGATTGATGGGTTGGTTGTCATGTCAATTATTGGTAGGTGGGCTGGTCAGCTGGCTAGTCGCTTGGTTGATTGCATGGTTACCGGTACTTAAAAAAGAAACCAGAAGAACAAGAAAACCAATGTAAGCGCGTATTTAACAAAACAAGACAAAACAAGTGCAAATTTTCGGCCAACCGGCCTTTGTCAAGCGCGAACCCTTTTTATCCACTGGACGAGGTGGCAGGGAAGTTATTAGTCTTCTTTTTATTATCCGTTGTTTTGGTGTTTGTGGTCTGTTTGTGACCGTGCGTTCGGGCTTGACAAAGGCCGGTTGGCCGAAAATTTGCGCTTGTTTTGTCTTTTTTGTTAAATACGCGCTTATATTGGTTTTCTTGTTCTTCTGGTTCCTGTTTGCTTGGGCGCGGGCAGTCGCACTTGTTTTGGATCTTGTGTTATACCGGTACTTAGTTGTTGGTTGGTTAATTGTTTCATTGGTTCTGTCTGTTTAATTGATTGTTTGCTGGTTAGTTAAAATCACATGACTATACAGTTTTCAATTCCTTGTTTGCTTATTCTGTTAAGGATCTCACTTTTTCTGTTTTATAAGGTACTCGCTTTTCTTACCAAGCATTACTATCATTCGTAGTTATAGTACTAGCAGTTACAGTGATGATGATAATAATAATATTTATAATAATATTATCATTATTATCATTATCATTATTATTTTCATTAATTCTATTTATATATCAAAAACATACATGTCAGAGAATGCTCGTTACACTTTACATACAGCAGAAATATTCCAATGTTAATACAGTAATGCGGTACAACAATCGGATACATACATTAATACATCAATGCAGTATTGTTACTGTTATTGTTATTGTTGCTTAAAGCCCAGCCGACTGCACAGAGCCATATCAGGGCTATGACCATCTCAAACAGTACATCATACTTCACAGAAGATTATAAAAAAAACAGAAAAGAAAAATTGTGACCTCCCACCACGAAATCAATCTTAACTCGCAGTTAGTCGAACAGCACTAGGAGCTGAAAAGGTGACTGAGGGTCTGTTTGGGGTGTTTTGACTTTTTTCTCAAAATTGATTTCTGCAGACTATAATCTATCCCCCACTGAATTTTTTTTCTTGAAAAAATATTATTGATCAATTTAAATCGGTATTTTAATGCACTGATAGCAGTAGAAAGAACGCAATTTTACCAGAATGCCTATTTTTGTCTCTTATTGTGAACCGTAACCTGTACAGTACCCGCACATGTAATATACTGATGGAAAGCTCTTTGGTGCACCTTTTAGATAATGACAGCGAAAATTAGAAACAAACTGGATCAAAGCCACCAAATAAAGAAATTTAGGAAAATGTGTAGAGAGCACACAAAAACTTTAGAGGCCGTTTTCTCAAAATGGCTGTCATACAACTTAATGACTTTAAACATACATAACTTCTACATTATTTTGAGTACAAGCTTTATTCAAGTACCAAAATAATCAGCAGAATGTACAATTCCCAGTGGTATGTATATCTCAAAATGCCCAAAATGCTAGTTAAGACTGATTTCGTGGTGGGGGTCACAATTATATAAAAAAAAACTGGAAAAGAAAATTTAGTACATATTTCAACGCATTCGCTCGCATAATCTAAGGAGATGCCCCTGGCGTTGACCACTCTGTCCAATTTATCACCACAGGATCTGAAAAACAACATACCTGAAAACAAATATAAACATCACTAAAGGCAATAAAGCACACTTCTAAAAACGGGTCAGAATTGCCAAATACTGCTTTGGCACATCACATTTTCTTAGAACCAAAAATGCACTTACTACATGTGTCCAATTATTAATCCTAAAGGAAAGTGTATAAAACTGTACCGAACGCATACAGGTGAGTGGATCAGCGCGGCAGAAAATGATAGGAAGAAATGAAAGAAAGCCAGAAAGCAAAGGAAGAAGGAAGAAACAAAGAGAGTGACAGAAAAGAGGAAATATTAGCACAGAGTTTCCAGAAGGTGGGGATACTACTTACACTGAGAGAGCTCCCTGCATCCCCACGGGGGACACCCAATATTCAATTCTAAGAGAAAAATAACGTTTTATAGCAAACACATACAGGTGAATGGACCAACAAGGTGAAATATAACAAGAAATGACAAAAAGCAAATAAAGAAGAAAGAAACAAAGAGAGTGACAGAAGAAAGTAAATTTCTAGCACAGAGTTTCCAGAAGGAGGGGGATACTATTCATATTGAAAGAGCCCCCGGCAACCCCACAGGGTGACGATGATATCCATGTCTTATTTTGATCATAATGCAAAGACTGGATAACATATCCATGTCTTATTTTGATGATAATGCACAGACTGGATAACATAATTATCCATGTCTTATTTTGATGATAATGCACAGACTGGATAACATATCCATGTCTTATTTTGATGATAATGCACAGACTGGATAACATATCCATGTCTTATTTTGATGATAATGCACAGACTGGATAACATAATCCATGTCTTATTTTGATGATAATGCACAGACTGGATAACGCTGCCGAGCTTGGGATCCTGGGAGTCCTGACATTGTGTTTGTTTGCAGTGGCACCATGTCTTCAAACAGATCAGGCTACCGCTCGTTGTGCTGGTTCGCTTTGGTTGGTGAGAATACGGATTGGCTACTTGGTTGGTTCTTGGTTGCTGCTGTCTGTTGTCGTTTGGGTGTTGTGAGCTGGTTGTCGATTGGTGGATGGTTGTTTGGTATATTGTGTGATTGGTTGATGCATAATTGTTGAGTTGGTTGGTTGTTGATTGATTGATTGATTGAGTGAGTGCAGTGACGTGAGTGAGTGATGATGAATGAGTGAGTGATGCAGTGATGATTGATGATTGATGA
This sequence comes from Monoplex corrugatus, assembly GCA_030674185.1. Taxonomy (NCBI): domain Eukaryota; kingdom Metazoa; phylum Mollusca; class Gastropoda; order Littorinimorpha; family Ranellidae; genus Monoplex; species Monoplex corrugatus. Next base: position 12,539,140 of record JAPXFY010000033.1, read on the forward strand.
TATTGACTGCAGACTGATCGATTGATCGACTGTTTGGTTTTGATGATATGAACGGTATGGATATGAATGAATGGACGACTGATGGTTGATAATTGATTTTCGATGAATGCATTGATTGGCTGATGCATTATCTATGTCATTTGTTATGATAATGCACAGTTTACTTATTGGCTGGTTGGCTCATTCTTTTTTTCCGCTCGTTTGCTAAGATGTTGTGGCAAGTGGACTGACAAAAAATAACTGATAAATGTTAAGCGGGACATGTCAGATATGTCACAACACGTAATCACTTCTGTCCATAACAGACCCAATTTTGGACGTTATAATAATGCTCACAGAAACGTTTCTATACAGATGCTAGATCAAACTCTCGTTCATATCCTTATATTTATTCAAAATTTAACCCTTTGACTCCCGCACCCTGTCCACTGGTATCCAGCATTGTCAACCATGCTCGAAAAACAAAAACGTAACCCTTTGACTCCCTCACCCTATCCACCAGCTTCCTGAATGATGAATCTCTAACGTCCTTGTGTTTGTCTGTCTGTTGTCTGTCTGTCTATCTGTCTGTCTATCTATCTATCTCTTCTCTATCTATTTATGTATCTATCTATCTACTTAACTTATCTATTTATGTATCTATCTACTTAACTATCTATTTTATTATCTATCTACTTAACTATTATTTATGTATCTATCTACTTAACTATCTATTTATGTATCTATCTACTTAACTATTATTTATGTATCTATCTATCTACTTAACTATTATTTATGTATCTATCTACTTAACTATCTATTTCTTCTTTTCTTTCTAATGACGACATAACTATATTATGTATCTATCTACTTAACTACTATTTTGTTCATCTACTTAACTATTATTTATGATATCATTACTTAACTACTATTTTGTATTATCACTTAACCTTTTATGTATTATCTACTTATATCTATTTATGTATTATCTATGTAATATCTTTATTATCAACTAACTATTTATATGATCTATCTACTAATACTATATGTATCTATTACTTAACTATCTATTAGTATCTATTACCATTATAGCTATCTATCACTTAATATATTAGATCTATGCTACTTAAACTATCTATTATGATCCTATCATACTTAACTACTATTTGTGTTTATTCTATCTAAGCTTTACCCTATCTATTTATTATCATCTACTTAACTATTAATTGGTCCTCTATCTACTTAACTATCGTATGTGGTGATCTTATCTACTTAACATATTTTGTATCTACTCTACTTAACTATTATTTATGTATCTACTACTAACTATCTATTTATGTCTTCCTTCCATTTTCTGTCTCTATCCAATATCTATTTATGTATCATAATACTTACTACTTTTTGTTCGATTAACTAATTGGTACATTTAACATCTATTTATGTATCTTTCTTAACTAGGATTGTGATTATCTATTACTAACTATCTATTTAGGTATTATCACTCTATTTGTATGTTCTTTACTGTACTATCTATTATGTATCTAATTTTAACTATCTATTTATCTATCTTCTTTAATATCCTATTGTGTGATCTATTACATTAACATCTATTTATGGTCTATTACTTAACTATCTATTTATCTATCTATCTACTTAACTATCTATTTGTGTATCTATCTACTTAACTATCTATTTATGTATCTATCTACTTAACTATCTATTTATCTATCTATCTACTTAACTATCTATTTGTGTATCTATCTATCTACTTAACTATACATTTATGTATCTATCTATTTAACTATCTATTTATGTATTATCTATCTACTTAACTATCTATTTATGTATCTATCTACTTAACTATTTATTTATTTATGTATCTATCTACTTAACTATCTATTTATGTATCTATCTACTTAACTATCTATTTATGTATCTATCTACTTAACTATTTATTTAGTATCTATCTATCTACTTAACTATCTTTTTCTTTTCTTTCCTCGGAAGTGGACTACAGACGGGCAGGGCTATGATTAAGGAAATATTGTCTTCACCTTGATACGCAGCTGAGACTTTGTGCATTGACAGGGGGTGGGGTGGGGGTGGGGGGTTCTGTGATGTGAAATGAGTTAATACAGAGCAGCTAGTTGTATAGTGATTCAGACCTTTAATTACCTATTTATTGTATGTATGTATTTGTTCTTTTCTTCGAAAAGAAAAGACACACAGATGCACATGTCATATTTACATGTAATCAAGATTTTTCCATTGATAGGCTGATACAATACCAGTATAAAATATAGACTAGGTAAAACATAGTCTAGGTAGGACCTCAGGACCTGGCCAGCTCATGGGTTTATGTGCAGATCTAAGGCTTGTGCCATGATCACCATACACATGGCACCTGTGACGTTAGCGGATTCGGTCCCCCCGTGGGGATGCCGGGGGCTCTTTCAGTATGAATAGTATCCCCACCTTATGGAAATTCTTTTGTCACTCTCTCTGTTTCTGCCTTCCTCCATTTTCTGTCTTGCTGGTCCATTCACCTGTACGTGTTCGATAAAGTCTTACGTACGTTTTGTTCGGATTGATAATTGGGTACATGTTGAATGAATTTTTGGCTCTAGGGAGGTGAGATATGCGGAAGCAATTTTAGGTAATGTATGCCCGTTTGTATGTTTTTGTGTCCTTACGTATGCTTGAATTTGTATTCAGGTGTTTTTTTTAATTCTCTGTGCGATAGATTGGACGGAGTGGTCAACGCCGGGGCATGTCCGTAGATTATGGGAGCGAATGCATTGATATGTGTACTGAATTTTCTTTTTCTTTCCTGTTGAAGTTTTGTATTTGCTTTGAAACAGTTATAGCCCTGATATGGCTCTGTGCAGTCGGCTGGGCTTTAAACAAAACAAAAATAACAGTTCAGTTTAGTTCATACTGCCTATAGCCCAGCCGACTACTAGAGCCATATCAGGGCTAACACCACGTCAAAAAACGACAACCAGGTTAAGATAAAATACAACAGTTAAAGACCATGCTCACTTTAATCTTGCAAGTCTAAAATGCAATTAAAGAAAAACAGCCGTAAAATCATATCAAGTGAAATCTATCGATCTCTTGTAAAAACTGGAAAATTGCATCAGGAGGGACGTCTTGGAAGAGCTTCTTTAAGGAGTCCGCCGTGTAGTGCTTTTGTATCACATTGTACAAATCCCAGCAGTCGAGGAGGAGGTGTCTGATGCTCAACGGCTCGTCACACGGTATACACAGTAACAGTCATCATCATCATCATCATCATCATCATCATCATCACCATCACCATCATCATCATCAGGTGCCCTGCCGCATGGCGTTGGCGATCATGGACTTCCATCTGTCTCTATCTCATTGCCCCCAGCATCTCCCCCACCCTCCTCATCCCCAGCCACTCTGCAAGTCCGTCCAGCATTCTCTCCCTGGGTCTACCTGGTGCTCTCTTTCCCTCCAGCTTTCCCGTTGTGACCAGGTGCTCCAAATCCCCCTTCCTCATAAAATGGCCTATAAATGTTGCTTGTCTTTTCCTAATCTTCCTTATGAATGATCTACTTGTGTCTGCCTCCATCAAGACTGTCTCTTTTGTTTTCTTTGCTGTCCATGGAACTCTCAACATTCTTCTTAGAAACCACATCTCGGCTGCCTCAATCTTGCTCTGGCTTTGCTTGTTGACTGTCCACGCCTCGCATCCGTACAACAGTATTGGTTCTATATAACATTCAAGGACTCTCTTTCTGATGTTAATTGATAGGCATTTGTTGGTAAGAATGCTTGTCA
>JAPXFY010000033.1:12550428-12560428 GCA_030674185.1 Monoplex corrugatus
AGTAGACCAACGCAGACGCCGAAAAGCAAATAGACCAACGCAGACGCCGAAAAGCAAAGTAGACCAACATAGACGCCAAGAAGCAAAGTAGACCAACATAGACGCCAAAAAGCAAAGTAGACCAACGCAGACGTCAAAAAGCAAAGTAGACCAACATAGACGCCAAAAAGCAAAGTAGACCAACATAGACGCCAAAAAGCAAAGTAGACCAACATAGACGCCAAAAAGCAAAGTAGACCAACATAGACGCCAAAAAGCAAAGTAGACCAACATAGACGCCAAAAAGCAAAGTAGACCAACATAGACGCCAAAAAGCAAAGTAGACCAACATAGACGCCGAAAAGCAAAGTAGACCAACATAGACGCCAAAAAGCAAAGTAGACCAACATAGACGCCAAAAAGCAAAGTAGACCAACGCAGACGCCAAAAAGCAAAGTAGACCAACATAGACGTCAAAAAGCAAAGTAGACCAACATAGACGTCAAAAAGCAAAGTAGACCAACATAGACGCCAAAAAGCAAGTACAATAACGCGGACGCCAGAAATTTGTAGACTACCAACGACGCTTATGTAACCGTCAAACCTAAGAATTTACATACCTGTTTAATCAACCGTTTTGGACGACGTGTGTATGTGTGTGTGTGTGTGTGTGTGTATGTGTGTGTGTGTGTGTGTGTGTATGTGTGTGTGTGTGTGTGTGTGTGTGTGTGTGTGTGTGTGTGTGTGTGTGTGTGTGTGTGTGTGACAGACAGACAGACAGAGACTAAGACAGACAGAGACAGACAGACAGAGAGAGAGACAGACAGACAGAGACAGACAGAGACAGGCAGACAGAGAGACAGACAGAAAGAGACAGAGAGAGACAGACAGACAGATAGAGACAAACAGACAGAGAGAGAGAGACAGACAGAGAGAGACAGACAGATAGAGAGACACAGACAGACAGACACAGACAGACAGACAGACAGAGATACAGAGACAGACAGACAGACAGACAGAGATACAGAGACAGACAGACAGACAGACAGAGAGAGACAGACAGACACAGAGACAGAAAGACAGACAGAGAGACAGACAGAGACAGACAGACACAGAGAGACAGAGAGACAGACAGAGAGAGACAGACACAGACAGACACAGACAGACAGACACAGATAGACAGACAGAGAGAAGATTCGAGAAAAGTGGAAGATGAAGTTAATGACGGAATAGGGGGGGGGGGATGATGAAAGGAGGAAGAGAAAAAAACAGATAATGAACGACAGAAGGAGGAAAAGAGAACACACTGAGTAGAGAACAGAGAAACATCAAAGGTTACAGAATATTCAAAGAAAGATACAAAAGCAGGAACATTCAGAGATAGACGAGACAGACAAGGGGAGGGGGTGGAGAGCAAGGGAGAGAGAGAGAGAGAGAGAAAGAGAGAGAGCGAGAGAAAGAGAGAGAGCGAGAGAGAGAGAGAGCGAAAGAGACAGAGAGAGAGAGCAAGAGAGAGAGAGAGCGAGACAGAGAGACAGAGAGAGAGAGAGCGAGAGAGAGAGAGAGACAGAGAGAGCGAGAGAGAGAGAGACAGAGAGAGAGAGAGAAAGCGAGAGAGAGAGAGACAGACAGACAGAGAGAGAAAGAAAGCGAGAGAGCGAGAGAGAGAGAGAGAGAGAGAGAGAGCGAGAGAGGGAGAGAGCGAGAGAGAGAGAGAGAAAGAGAGAGAAAGAGAGACAGACAGACAGAGAAAGAGAGAGAGAGAAAGCGAGAGAGAAAGAGAGAGAGTGAAAGAGAAAAGAGAGAGAGAAAGAGAGAGAGAGAGAAAGAGAGAGAGAATGAGAAAGAGAGAGAAAGAGAAAGAGAGAGAAAAAAGAAAGAGAAAGACAGCGAGAGAAAGAGAAAGAGACAGAGACAGACAGAGAGAGAGAAAGAGAAAGAAAGAGAGAGAGAGACAGAGAGAGAGAGGCAGAGAAACAAATTCGGATATACTCACACAGGGCTCCCCGTGACGCACAGAATTCGCGCCATTCACGCACTTAACCATTGCTTTTATTCTTTCTCCCCATTTATAGCCGTGTGCGCGCGCGCGCGCGCGCGCGCGTGTGTGTATGTGTGTGTGTGTGTGTGTGTGTGTGTGTGTGTGTGTGTGTGTGTGTGTGTGCGTGCGTGCGTGTGTGTCTGTTTCAGCGCTTAGATTTGATTTTATCAAGATTTTGCGCTATATAAATATTGTAATTATTATTGTTATTATTTATTATTATTTCACCCCCAAAATTATGTTTACTTCGCCCTCGAAAATTTATACTAGAGAGGTGAAACCAGTCTCGTAAATTCTGTCGAGCGCGTGGTCAGTTTCTCTGCTACAAGGCCCTTCAGGTCGAACACGGCCTTTTGATTGGTCAAGTCTATTACCCCTTGTCTATCAACCAGTGAAACTGGAAACCGGTTCAGAGAGCACTAAAAATAGATCTAGTGTCTTCGACTGACAGGCGACTGAAGTATAATTATGTGTATATAGAATCCTCTGACAGCACTGGTGAGGTAGTAAACTTTAAAAAAAAGCCATCAGATCATTGATATGCAATAAATGTACTTTCACACCAGTTTGTGTGTGTGTGGGGAGGGGGTATGTGTGTGTGTGTGTGTGTGTGTGTGTGTGTGTTGTGTGTGTGTGTGTGTGTGTGTGTGTGTATGTGTGTGTGTGTGTGTGTGTGTGTGTGTGTGTGTGTGTGTGTGTGTGTGCGAGAGAGAGAGAGAAAGAGAATGTGTGTGTGTATGTGTGTGTGGGACTGACTTTATGTGACTCTTTGCAATGTGTGGTGGTGGTCTTTGATTTAATGTCTATTCACTAAAGTGATTTTAGACAAAAAAACAAAAACAAAAACAAAGGGGGGGGGGGGTGATAAGAGGAGGAGTGAAGAGAATATTTGAAAATTGTCAATTTTGAACTTGAGAAAAGATGATCCAGAAAACAACTGTTTTGAAGAGGGGAAGGTAAAACTAACAAATAATGTTACCATAATTAACGATTTAAACAAACAAACTAACAAACAAAATTGATAAATATCTGGAAGAAACGAAGAAAAAAATAAAACTAATAATTGACTAACCATAACAGTGAACAAGTGAAATAACATTTTAAAGGTAATTTGCTATAGGACTTTTGACAGGCTAACAAAAAATTCATACAGTAATGATGATGAGGCAAATATATCAGAAACTGTACTCATAGATAGTGTTGGAATATGTCGTTTTACCTTAACGCAAGAAAGAATATGACTATGTGTTATCTTCTTTCCACACAGACATACTATGTTCTTGGTGTATTTTGTTTTGAATGCATCAAGTTTCCATCTATACATAAGGGATTGTATAATTCTGCTGGCATGAAGCTGCTTAAGTATTTGCAATGTGTGTGTGTGCGTGCGTGCGTGTGTAAAAATCAGTACTCTAAACTTGTTTTGTGTTTTCATCCTTTATTGTTGCTGGCTACTGACCCAGTTTGGGCCTGCATTCATTCATGCCCACTGTGGGCCACAGACATACGGCCTCTTTGGCCTCCATACACACTTAACATGTCAGCAAGCAAAGCCAGAACAAGATTCAGGCAGCCGAGATGTGGTTTCTCAGAATAATGTTGAGAGTTCCATGGACAACAAAGAAAACAAACGAGACAGTCTTGGTGGAGGCAGACACAAGTAGATCATTCATAAGAAAGATTAGGAAAAGACAGGCAACATTTATAGGCAATTTTATGAAAGGGGAATTAGAGCACCTGGTCACAACGCGAAAGCTTGAGGGAAAGAGAACACCAGGCAGACACACACACACACACACAAATACATAAACGCGCTGACGCACAGGCATGTTCGCTCTTACACACACGCACACACACAAACACGCAACGCAAGCCCAAACACACACACACACACACACACACACACACACACACATATATATATACAGAAACACACACACACACACACACACACACACATATATATATATATATATATATATACACACACACACAAATATACACAAAACACGCACACACTTTCACGAGTACACGCGCGCGCGCCAGCGCGGACACACACACACACACACACACACACACACACACACACACACACACACACACACACACACAACATTGTCTAAAATCACTTAAGTGAATAGACATTAAATGAAAGACCACCACACACACAACATGCAACACAAAGACAAACATACGCACGCACACACAAACACGCAACACAAGCACACAAATAAACACATAACCACACACACCCACACACACCCACACACACCCACACACACACATACACACACAAACACACAAAACACACACACACTGACACGATTGTATGCGTGCGTGCGCGTGCGCACACACGCATACACACACACACACACATACATACATACATACATACACAAAAAACAAACAAACAAACAAAAAAGCAAACAAAAAATAGAAACAAAACAAAACCACAACAAAAACAAGTAACAAAAGAAATCAAACAAAACAGCAACAAAAACAAAAGAGACAACAACAGCAAAACAACAACTGAAAAATATTTTCACTCATGTCCTGTCTCCCGTTTCACATGAAATAAGTCCAGTATAGAAAGGTAGATGAAATACAGCAAAACACACACACACACACACACACACACACACATACACACACACACACACACACACTTACCCACAGTGAGAAATGATGACACTCACTTACTCGCTATAGTGAAGCACAAACTCAAACTACATGACTAAACAAATAATTTATAGCTGCACTCGGTCAAATGATAAATAAACAATAAGGATTCCAAAAAAATGAATTGACAAATAGTGCTGAATTTCGTTCTACACAAGGCCAAAGTTGATGATAAAATGGCTTAATCACTGTACAGTGCAGTATTAATCCTCTGTTTCCCTTGCCATTAGACTAAGGAATGCGGAAACATAGCTACGGGGCAAGGAAGGACGTCTGATATCTGACATCTGGTGCCAAGCTGGCCGACCAACTAAAAGGCGAAAAAGGGAGATACTGAAACAGCCCTGCCAACAATGTTAGGTGAAGGTAACTGGTGCAGAGAATATTAGTGTAGCCCCTCTCCCCCCCCCCCCCCCCAATAAACAAAAAACTCGACGTTGTAAGCGTATATATAGATGGTAAGATTTTGGTTTAGTGCTTTGTAGGTTCGATTCCGAATTCCGAATTTGTTTTTACTTCAAGAAAATAAATCATCTTAAACGGCATTCCAACAGAAGTTTCTGATGGTCCAAATATTAAATCAGGGTTGACAAAATTCGATATTTCAAAGCTGCTATATCACCAATCCCTACGATAATGGTGTTTGTTTGTAATCTTATGCTAGACAAAGGCCAGTTGGCCGAAAATTTGCGCCTGTCTTGTCTTGTTGTATTAAATACGCGTTCGTATTCTTCTTTCGTGTTTTTTCTGGTTCTTGTTTGCTTGAACGCGGGCAGTCACACTTGTTTTGGAATATAGTCAGTTTGTTTTTCAAAATACGTTATCCGGTATTGCCATTTTACAAACAGATGTCACATTGGTGTAACAGTTATTGTTAAGATATTATTTCCCACCTATTCCTCCAAAAGAAATGTAGCAATACCAAAGGAAAAACTGTGTTGGGTTTGAGAAATTCTACATGGGAGATAACTCCGTGACTCTCAAGAGTTATGTTACTTAGTTGAAATGTAGCAATGCTTGGGATAGGGAACAGGATGATTTATCATCTAAATGAGAAAAATTATTACTGATAGGCGCACAAACATTAAACGGTAAATTACTAATTAAAATATCTCTTGAATTAGGTACTACACAGGTTTCCTAAACAACCATTTTAAACGATCGCCATTCTCTAATGAAAACAACAAAATGTATACTGTAAAATGAAATCCAATTCTAAACATAATTTGCAAGAATGTACGTATACAACACACACACACACACACACACACACACACAACAACACAACACACACACACACACACACACACACACACACACACACACACACACACACACACACACACAAAAAACACACCACACAACACGCGCGCGCGCACACGCGCACGTACGCACGCACGCAATTACAAAGTACATATCGACATTGATCAAATTGTTGTGGTGTTGGTGTATGGGATTGTATAAGACAGGAAGAATGCATAATATTTTAATTCAGCTTCATTGATTGTATAAGACAGAAAGAATGCAAGATATTTTAATTCAGCTTCATTTCAATGCCCTGTTTCTTTATAAATGCCATATTCATTACGTTGCCAATATCATGGTGTATATTATAAACAAAAACCGACAAAATAAAAGTAAACTTACATGAGTCCAATGTTGCAGGCCATACTTTGTCCACTGTTAGAATTAACAATGCAATTATTGAGGCTTGCAACCATACAACACGCTCGAAAATTTGACCTTTCACCCATTTGACTATCGTGCAGGATTATTTACAGATACTCCACAGGCAAAGACAGCAAAGAAAACAAACGAGACAGTCTTGATGGAGGCAGACACAAGTAGATCACTCATAAGGAAGATTAGGAAAAGACAGGCAACATTTATAGGCTATTTTATGAGGAAGGGGATTTGGAGCACCTGGTCACAACGGGAAAGCTGGAGGGAAAGAGAGCACCGGGTAGACCCAGGGAGAAAATGCTGGACGGACTTGCAGAGTGGCTGGGAACGAGGAGGGTGGGGGAGATGCTAGGGGCAACGAGAGATAGAGGCAGATGGAAGTCCATGATCGCCAACGCCATGCGGCAGGGCACCTGATGATGATGATGACTCCACAGGCAGTGTATTTTCACCCAGTGGGGTGTAGATGTCTGTGGATAAGGGTAGTTACCTTTATTCTCTGGCAGCTGCAATCTACTTGTAGAATGGCCAGAAACACTGGTCTCCATCACCCCCAGTTACCTGTCAAGCCTACTTGAGATCTATGTTCCCTCACGTACCCTCCGCTCTGCTTCCGATCCTCTGACTTTTCGCTTTCCACGCACTAAGCTAAATACCTATGGTCCACGAGCCTTCTCTGTTTCTGGTCCACTCTCCTGGAACAAACTTCCTCTCTCAGTCCGTCAGCAACCTACTTTTGTCTCCTTCAAGTCCGCTCTCAAAACTCACCTTTTCTCCTCTGCATAAAATCCTGACCTCACTCAACCCCCTCTGCAGCCTGTCTCCGCTCGGAGTGGAATCACATTGTAATATATATTTGTATATAATATGCTCTCTATAATTTTCCATTGCTTTTCTTCTTTTTTCCCCATTTATAGCCATGTGTGTGTGTGTGTGTGTGTGTGTGTGTGTGTGTGTGTTGTGTGTGTGTGGTGTGGTGTGTGTGTGCGCGTGTGTGTGCATGCGTGCGTATGTGTCTGTTCAGCGCTTAGATTTGATTTCTATCAAGATTTTGCGCTATATAAATATTGTTATATTATTATTATTATTATTATTATTATTATTATTATTATTATTATCTACAAAATCTCTGACGGCTGGCTCCAAACGCCACATCCCGGTACATCACCTCAGCTGGCGAGCTGGACGATGTGAAGGTGTGATGTTAACACGGCGTCACTTGGCGGACCAACTTCCTTAAGGATGTCAATGGCCAGGGCAGGCGGGTTCTAGGTAGTTCATCGGCTTCGTGTTCATGGACAAGGACAAGCCACGTGGTTGATTTGAGAGAGAGGATCACAACTTTGGTCAAGGGTCACACGGTTAACATGCTGAGTGTACCCTGGCTCAGCATACTCTCTGTCTGTCTCTTTCTCTCTCTATCACTCTCTCTCTTTCATTCTCTGTCTGTGTCTGTCTGTCTGTCTATCTGTCTGTCTGTCTGTCTGTCTCTTTCTCTTGTATGTGTGTGTGTGTGTGTGTGTTGTGTGTTGTGTGTGTGTGTGTGTGTGTGTGTGTGTGTGTGTGTGTGTGTGTGTTGTGTTTTTCCTTTTCTCACGTAAGAGTAGTTAAGAATGTTATGGTCTACATATGTAGGAGTCCTCAATATAGACTGGGAGAATTGGGAAAACCTTGCTCTCGACCGTACAGTCTGGCGTAGAAGAATCGAAACCGGATGTACCACTTCAGAAGTGTCTCGTATCCAATCTGCACAAGAAAAACGAACTGCACGGAAAGCTAGGGCTGCAAACACTTCAACCACAGTAACCGATCACAGATGTCCAACCTGTGGACGTTACTTCCGTGCCCGGATCGGATTGATCAGTCACCTCCGGACACACTGACTCAAAGCAACTTCATGAAGCCATGGTCATTGTCGACGACGACAGACGAACACCACCACAGGAGTCCTGGAGAACAGGAAGGGAAATATATAAACCAACAGACAGAAATGGAACGTGACAGACAGGATGATAAAGGAAACGATAACAACAGACAAGAGCATAATGTGAATTACACGCCTTGATAATGGCATGGCTATTTATAACGATAGAAAAATATCGCCTGCTATCTTACTGGTCTGATTATCGTTAATTTTCTCTTTCTATTGTCTTACCTCATACACCATGAAATTAGCTTTACAGTGAGTAGGATATGACATTATATGAACTGGATAAATGATCAAAATACAAAAAAGAATACAAAAACACAGAAATGGTGCAATCTTTCTACCCTGTGCCATCTCAAACACCAACATCATGATATTTTCACAGTAAATGTCATCAACTAAGTAACATAACTCTTGAGAGTCACGGAGTTTCTCCCATGTAGAATTTCTTAAACCCAACACAGTTTGCGAATATCAAGAGTATTGTTGGGTTTGCGAAATTCTACATGGGAGATAACTCCGTGACTCTCAAGAGTTATGTTACTTAGTTGATATTTAAAATTCTCCCTGCTTCCCTCTTATTTCCTTTGGTATTATGTAAATGCATGCAAGAACAAAGGTGTTTAACTCAATCTTCAGTCAATCAGGAACGTCAGACTACAATTTAGTGCTTGATGATAAGTGTACGTTGAAAAATGATACCAAAAAAAATCTTCTTCACTGGAATAAATATTGTCAAATCCAAAACAAATGGATGAGTTTCCAAGTCATAGTTCGCATCTAAACCTTTCTGGCCACAAGTATGGACACCAGGGCTTCACTCCCATAAGACCCGGGATCTTTGGTCATCATATGGGCATGAAACGTTTTGTACAGCTTATCCAAAATGGCGGCCTTTTCCTCCTCAGTGCGCATGTCTGAAAGAGCATCATGGAAGGTCGAGTGACTCCATACACGATGTGCAGAAACCATATCATCAGCAAAGCGAGCATTGTCTTCTGCACTGTTTGTGCCTGCTACAGAAAAATAACAACAAATGGCACAACCTTGACACAGGTTAATAAGTTCAAATACTGGGAACGGTTATTTCATCAGACGGCAGATGCACATCGGAAATAGCCGGCAGAATCGGCCAAGCCAAGACAGCATTCAAGAAGATGACAAGCATTCTTACCAACAAATGCCTATCAATTAAATCAGAAAGAGAGTTCCTTGAATGTTATATAGAACCGATAATGTTATACGGTTGTGAGGCGTGGACAGTCAACAAGCAAATCCAGAACAAGATTGAGGCAGCCGAGATGTGGTTTCTCAGAAGAATGTTGAGAGTTCCATGGACAGCAAAGAAAACAAACGAGACAGTCTTGATGGAGGCAGACACAAGTAGATCACTCATAAGGAAGATTAGGAAAAGACAGGCAACATTTATAGGCCATTTTATGAGGAAGGGAATTTGGAGCACTGGTCACAACGGGAAAGCTGGAGGGAAAGAGAGCACCAGGTAGACCCAGGGAGAAAATGCTGGACGGACTTGCAGAGTGGCTGAAGACGAGGAGGGTGGAGGAGATGTTTGGGGCAACAAGAGATAGAGACAGATGGAAGTCCATGATCGCCAACGCCATGCGGCAGGGCACCTTTTCTTTCTTTTTCTTTTATTGTTGTTTAAAGCCCAGCCGACTGCGCAGAGCCAT
>JAPXFY010000033.1:12562928-12570428 GCA_030674185.1 Monoplex corrugatus
CACTCTATCAATTCTTCCTTCTTTCATTCTATCAATTCCCTTCTTCATTCTATCAATTCTTCCTTCTTTCATTCTATCAATTCTTCCTTCATTCATTCTATCAATTCTTCCTTCATTCTTCAATTCTTCCTTCATTCATTCAATCAATTCTTCCTTCTTTATTCTATCAATTCTTCCTTCTTTCATTCTATCAATTCTTCCTTCTTTCATTCTATCAATTCTTCCTTCTTTCATTCTATCAATTCTTCCTTCTTTCATTCTATCAATTCTTCCTTCTTTCATTCATCAATTCTTCCTTCTTTCATTCTATCAATTCTTCCTTCTTCATTCTATCAATTCCTTCTTTCATTCATCAATTCTTCCTTCCTTCATTCTATCAATTCTTCCTTCTTTCATTCTATCTATTCTTCCTTCTTTCATTCTATGATCCATTCCCTCGTTTTATCCTGTTAGTTGTCTTATACTTCTTCGGTTTCGTGTTTGCTCAGTCTAAATACACTAAGATGAAAACGACGCCAGAGGCCAGCGACACCATGGAAGAGATGACGGTGAACACGAAGCTGTAGCCGACAGATGTACGTTCCGCTCGCGCTGAGTAGATGCAAGTGCGATGAGAGCCAGCACACCTTGTTTGAGACAGAAACAAACGGGCATATTATATTGCGTTAATAAAAAAAGTAACAAAACATTGTTATTGTTCATAATGGCTACCGGGCTAAACCTATCTCTCAGTAAAAAGGCTTACTCACTTGCGTAGCTTTCATCGGCGATCCGGCCGACTTCTTCAGCGCAACTGCTGGGTTGAGATCTGGCTACAGTGCGCACCACCGTGAGCGAACTCACGAACTGGTATTGTTCGTTTTGTTTAAAGCCCAGCCGACCGATAGAGCCATCATCATCATCATCAGGTGCCCTTCCGCATGACGTTGGCGATCATGGACTTCCAACCATCTCTATCTCTCGTTGCCCCCAGCATCTCCCCCACCCTCCTCATCCCCAGCCACTCTGCAAGTCCGTCCAGCATTCTCCCCTGGGTCTACCTGGTGCTCTCTTTCCCTCCAGCTTTCCCGTTGTGACCAGGTGCTCCAAATCCCCCTTCCTCATAAAGTGGCCTATAAATGTTGCTTGTCTTTTCCTAATCTTCCTTATGAGTGATCTACTTGTGTCTGCCTCCATCAAGACTGTCTCGTTTGTTTTCTTTGCTGTCCATGAACTCTCAACATTCTTCTGAGAAACCACATCTCGGCTGCCTCAATCTTGCTCTGGCTTTGCTTGCTGACTGTCCACGCCTCACATCTGTACAACAGTATTGGTTCTATATAACATTCAAGGATTCTCTTTCTGATGTTAATTGATAGGCATTTGTTGGTAAGAATGCTTTTCATTTTCTTGAATGTTGTTTTGGCTTGGCCGATTTTGCCAGCTATTTCCGATGTGCATCTGCCGTCTGATGAAATAACCGTTCCCAGGTATTTGAACTTATTAACCTGTGTCAAGGTTGTATCATTTGCTGTTATTTTGCGTGAGGGGATTTCATGGTTTTTACTGATCACCATGACTTACTGATTTTTACTGATCTTCCTGTGTTTAATACAAATACAAAAGAATTTTATTTAGCCAAAGCATCACAATGGGAAATTGTTTTGGCATTCGCATTAGAATACATATAGGCACAAGAACGCATAAACAAATGTACACACATGCTCTTACTCTCTCTCACTCTCTCTTTCACCCCTCTCTCACCCTCTCCCTC
Organism: Monoplex corrugatus; assembly: GCA_030674185.1. Lineage (NCBI taxonomy): Eukaryota > Metazoa > Mollusca > Gastropoda > Littorinimorpha > Ranellidae > Monoplex > Monoplex corrugatus. Next base: position 12,564,682 of record JAPXFY010000033.1, read on the forward strand.
CCCTCATCTCTCTCCCCCCTCCCTCTTTGTCGAAACAATATCAAAAATAATTGACTAATTCTAAAAATGTAAAAATGTACGGTTAAAAAAGCACATCATAAGAGTCAGATGCCTTGGTCAGGACTTTTAACAATGGACAAAAAGGGCAAAACTCATTGAAAAACAACTTTGGTAGGTATAGAAAAAAATTGATTAAAGATGCAACGCGATATGCACATTAAAATCAAAATGAGTTAAATACAATAAAATGAGTATGTAGACTAAGAGGACAAGGTTAAACAAGAGAAGAACAAGAACAGGATTTTATTTTAGCCCAGTGCTCAGACACATGGAAAATGTTTTGGCTATACATACAATCACACTCACTCCTCACAACAATTACAATGTTCAACATCATAAAAGACAAATTCGTCGGTCATCCACGGAATCGAAGAAACGCACGCACACAACACACACACACACTCTCACGCCAAGCCAATATCAGGGCTATAACCGTTTCAAAACGTACACCACATTTCAACGGCATCAAAAAACAAAAAAAAACAAAAAACAAACAAAAAAGGAAAAGAAAATTAATTACATATATCAATGCATTCTCGCACATAATCTGAGGGGATGCGCCATGGCATTGACTACTTCGTTCAATTTATCACATAGGGCATTTTAAAAAACCTACCTGGCATTGACTACTTCGTTCAATTTATCACATAGGGCATTTTAAAAAACCTACCTTGCCCTTGACATACATTCGTTCAATTTATCACATAGGGCATTTTAAAAAACCTACCTGGCATTGACTACTTCGTTCAATTTATCACATAGGGCATTTTAAAAACCTACCTGGCGTTGACTACTTCGTTCAATTTATCACATAGGGCATTTTTTTTAAAAACTTGCGTGACACTTCGTTCATTATCACATAGGCATTTAAAACCACCTGCATTGACTACTTCGTTCAATTTATCACATAGGGCATTTTAAAAAACCTACCTGGCATTGACTACTTCGTTCAATTTATCACATAGGGCATTTTAAAAAAACCTACCTGGCATTGACTACTTCGTTCAATTTATCACATAGGGCATTTTAAAAAACCTACCTGGCATTGACTACTTCGTTCAATTTATCACATAGGGCATTTTAAAAAACCTTAACCTGTATTGACTACTTCCCGTTCAATTTATCACATAGGGCATTTTAAAAAACCTACCTGGCATTGACTACTTCGTTCAATTTATCACATAGGGCATTTTAAAAAACCTACCTGGCATTGACTACTTCGGTTCAAATTTATCACATAGGGCATTTTAAAAAACCTACCTGGCATTGACTACTTCGTTCAATTTATCACATAGGGCATTTTAAAAAACCTACCTGGCATTGACTACTCGTTCAATTTATCACATAGGGCATTTTAAAAAACCTACCTGGCATTGACTACTCGTTCAATTTATCACATAGGGCATTTTAAAAAACCTACCTGCATTGACTACTTCGTTCAATTTATCACATAGGCATTTTAAAAAACCTACCTGGCGTTGACTACTTCGTTCAATTTATCACATAGGGCATTTTAAAAAACCTACCTGCATTGACTACTTCGTTCAATTTATCACATAGGGCATTTTAAAAACCTACCTGGCTTGACTACTTCGTTCAATTTATCACATAGGGCATTTTAAAAACCTACCTGGCATTGACTACTTCGTTCAATTTATCACATAGGGCATTTTAAAAAAACCTACCTGGCATTGACTACTTCGTTCAATTTATCACATAGGCATTTTAAAAAACCTACCTGGCATTGACTACTCCGTTCAATTTATCACATAGGGCATTTTAAAAAACTACCTGGCTTGACTACTTCGTTCAATTTATCACATAGGGCATTTTAAAAAAACTACCTGGCGTTGACTACTTCGTTCCAATTTATCACATAGGGCATTTTAAAAAACTACCTGGCGTTGACTACTTCGTCCAATTTATCACATAGGCATTTTAAAACTACCTGGCTTGACTACTTCGTCCAATTTACACATAGCATTAAAAAAACTACCTGGCATTGACTACTTCGTCCAATTTATCGCACAAACATACCTAAATACAAATTTAAACATGGATAAGGACGCTAAAAATGCATAAAAACTGGATTAAATTACCTAAAATTTCACATTTCCCTAGAGCCAAAAATGCACTCGATACGTGTACCTACTTATCAGTCCTAAGAAAAAGTACGTAAGACTTAATCGAACACATACAGGTGAATGGACCAGCAAGGCAGAAAATGATAGGAAGAAATGACAGCAAGCAAAGGAACAAGGCAGAAACAAAGAGAGTGACAGAAAAGAGGAAATTTCTAGCACTGAATTTCCAGAAGGTGGGGATACTATTTATACTGAAAGAGCCCCCAGCATCCCCACGGGGGTACGTTAAAAGAACTAATAAATGTGACGCATTCCCATGGAAGTGGAGGGGTAGGGATGGGGGCATAAAACGATGCTCGGCGATTTCACGTTATGGATTCAATGGAAAGGGCATGAAATTTGTTTTCCGGTGATCATCGTCATCATTATCATCATCATCATTATCATGTGCCCTACTGCGTGGCGTTGGTGATCATGGCCCTCCATACGAATCTATTCTTTATCGCTGCTAGTACATCACCCACCCTCTCTGTCCTCAGCCACCCTGCAAGTCCGTCCAATATTTTCTCCCTGAGTCTACCTGGTGCTCTCTTTCCCTCCAGCTTTCTGTTGTGACCAGGTGCTCTAATTTCTCTTTCCTCACAAAATGTCCTATAAATCTTGCTTGTCTTTTCCTAATTTTCTGTATAATGATGTTCTTGTGTCTTCCTCCTTCAAGACTGTCTTGTTTGTTTTTTTTTGCTGTCCAGTAATATATAAATGAAATCATTGGGTCAAAAATGGTCAGAGTTGTGACAAATTCAATCTTCATATGTGCGTTTTGAGAAAACTGGGCGGACATTCATTGTTATATTGTTCTTCATGATTCAACATCATTATTTCAACACTGCCAGTATCAGATATCGATAGCGTCAACATTCAAAATTTACATTTTAAGATTGTACACCACACTCCTTCTTTTTCCTCTCCCCCTCCTCCTCCCTTTCCTCCTCCTCTCCTCTTCACCTCCTTTCCTCCTCCTTTCCTCCTCCTCCTCCTGTTCCTCCTCCTCCTGTTCCTCTCCTCCTGTTCCCCTTCTCCTTTTCCTCCTCCTCCTGTTCCTCCTCCTCCTGTTCCTCCTCCTTTCCTTCTCCTTTCCTCCTCCTCCTGTTCCTCCTCCTCCTTTTCCTCTCCTGTTCCTCCTCCTGTTCCTCCTCCTCCTGTTCCTCCTCCTCCTCCTGTTCCTCCTCCTGTTCTCCTCCTCCTCCTCCTCCTCCTCTCCTCCTCCTCCTCTTCCTCCTCCTCCCTTCCTCCTCCTCCTCCTGTTCCTCCTCCTCCCTTTCCTCCTCCTCCCTTTCCTCCTCCTCCCTTCCTCCTCCTCCTCCTCCTCCTCCTCCTCCCTTTCCTCCTCCTCCTCCTCCTTCCCCTGTTCCTCCTCCTTCCTCCTTACCCCCTCCTCCTCCTGTTCCTCCTCCTCCTCCTCCTCCTCCTCCTCCTCCTCCTCCCCTGTTCCTCCTCCTCCTCCTGTTCCTCCTCCTCCTCCCTTCCTCCTCCTCCTGTTCCTCCTCTCCTTTCCTCCTCCTCCTTTCCTGTTCCTCCTCCTCCCGTTCCTCCTCCTCCTGTTCTCCTCCTCCTGTTCCTCCTCCTCCCTTTCCTCCTCCTCCCTCCCTTCCTCCTGTTCCTCCTCCTCCTTTCCTCCTCCTCCTCCTGTTCCTCCTCCTCCCTTCTCCTACCTCCTGTTCCTCCTCCTCCTCCTGTTCCTCCTCCTGTTCCTCCTCCTCCTTTCCTCCTCCTCCTCCTTTCCTCCTCCTCCCTTTCCTCCTCCCTCCCTTTCCTCCTCCTCCTCCTGTTCCTCCTCTCCTCCCTTTCCTCCTCCTCCTGTTCCTCCTCCTCCTTTCCTCCTCCTTTCCTCCTCCTCCTGTTCCTCCTCCTCCTGTTCCTCCTCCTGTTCCTCTCCTCCCTTTCCTCCTCCTCCCTTTCCTCCTCCTCCCTTTCCTCCTCCTCCTGTTCCTCCTCCTCCCTTTCCTCCTCCTCCCTTTCTCCTCCTCCTGTTCCTCCTCCTCCCTTTCCTCCTCCTCCCTTTCCTCCTCCTCCCTTTCCTCCTCCTCCTCCTGTTCCTCCTCCTCCTGTTCCTCCTCCTCCTCCCTTTCCTCCTCCTCCCTTTCCTCCTCCTCCCTTTCCTCCTCCTCCTGTTCCTCCTCCTCCTCCTCCTCCTCCTCCTCCTGTTCCTCCTCCTCCTGTTCCTCCTCCTCCTGTTCCTCCTCCTCCCTTTCCTCCTCCTCCTGTTCCTCCTCCTCCTGTTCCTCCTCCTCCTGTTCCTACCTCCTCCCTTTCCTCCTCCTCCTGTTCCTCCTCCTCCCTTTCCTCCTCCTCCCTTTCCTCCTCCTCCCTTTCCTCCTCCTCCCTTTCCTCCTCCTCCCTTTCCTCCTCCTCCCTTTCCTCCTCCTGTTACTCCTCCTCCTGTTCCTCCTCCTCCCTTTCCTCCTCCTCCTGTTCCTCCTCCTCCTGTTCCTCCTCCTCCCTTTCCTCCTCCTCCTTTTCCTCCTCCTCCTGTTCCTCCTCCTCCTGTTTCTCCTCCTCCTGTTCCTCCTCCTCCTGTTCCTCCTCCTCCCTTTCCTCCTCCTCCTGTTCCTCCTCCTCCTGTTCCTCCTCCTCCCTTTCCTCCTCCTCCCTTTCCTCCTCCTCCTTTTCCTCCTCCTCCTGTTCCTCCTCCTCCCTTTCCTCCTCCTCCTGTTCCTCCTCCTCCCTTTCCTCCTCCTCCTGTTCCTCCTCCTGTTCCTCCTCCTCCTCCTCCTCCTCCTCCCCTCCTCCTCCTCCTGTTCCTCCTCCTCCTCCTGTTGTTCCTCCTCCTCCTCCTCCTCCTCCCTCCTCCTCCTCCTCCTGTTTCCTCCTCCTCCTCCTGTTCCTCCTCCTCCCTTTCCTCCTCCTCCTGTTCCTCCTCCTCCTCCTGTTCCTCCTCCTCCTGTTCCTCCTCCTCCTGTTCCTCCTCCTCCTGTTCCTCCTCCTCCTGTTCCTCCTCCTCCCTTTCCTCCTCCTCCTCCTGTTCCTCCTCCTCCCTTTTCTCCTCCTCCTGTTCCTACCTCCTCCCTTTCCTCCTCCTCCTGTTCCTCCTCCTCCTCTTCTTCTTCTTCCTCCTCTTTGTTTATTTCCTTTTTTGTGTGATAACAAGAAACACCACCAGGATGCGGATGTGACCCAGAGCACCAATGCCTCACCATTCTCCGGATAACCACCTCCCAACCCCCCGACGCCGCTCGATAGTTGTTTCATCAAGACTTTCATCATCATCATCATCATCATCATCATCATCATCATCATCATCATCATCATCATCAGGTGCCCTGCCGCATGGCGTTGGCTACCATGGACTTCCAACCATCTCTATCTCTCGTTGCCCCCAGCATTCCCCCACCCTCTTCATCCCCAGCCACTCTGCGAGTCCGTCCAGCATTCTCTCCCTGGGTCTACCTGGTGCTCTCTTCCCCTCCAGCTTTCCCGTTGTGACCAGGTGCTCCAAATCCCCTTCCTCATAAAATGGCCTATAAATGTTGCCTGTCTTTTCCTAATCTTCCTAATCAAGACTTTACAAAGGCAAAAAGGTTAATTGGCCTTCAAGGGATGGAA
>JAPXFY010000033.1:12572928-12575428 GCA_030674185.1 Monoplex corrugatus
ACAACAACAAAACTCACATTTGCCATCGTGGATATCGTAGCACTGACAAAGCGTCCATAGTCCATATTTAAAATCGCTCCCAGATTCTTCCAGAATTATCCAGCCATTCGTGGAGAGGCCAATGATACCTATAAACAGCCCTCCAGCCAACAGCCCTATTCCACCCATAGCTGGGGCTGGAGGTAAATTCACAAGCATGATGAGTTCTCCAGATCCAAGATGGTATAACTGGCTTGAAAGGATCTTACACGCAACACAACGGTAATGTCAACAAATCAGAATAGTATTTCCAGATTCAATATTGTGTTTCTGTCTTAAAAAAATTCATAGAATTAACTCATCACAAGCATGCTAGCAATTCAGGACAATTTCTCAAGATTCTAAGTTGTATTTTGTTTTGTAGTGGATTAAAAACACCACAATGATAGTACAACAAATCAAGAAAATTTCTTTTTGTCTCAGATTCAAGATTGTAATGGTGTCTTGAAATTTTGTGGGGGAAAAAAACCCGCGCCACAATGATTTCGCAAGCAAACTAGAACTTGATTTTTCCAAGATTCAGGATTGTATTTCTTAAAATGGAATAAAGGCACCAGAATGATTTCACAGCGAACGAAGAAAGTTTTTCAAGAAATCCAGACTATAATTATGATTATCTCGACGGTAGATGCACCACAACGATTTGGCAGCAATTTCTCAAAGTTTTGATTATAAGAAGCAAAAATAGGCTGGTTATTCTAAATCCTGAAGTTCTTGATTTCAAGAAGCAGAAGTAGGCTGGTTAATCTGAAATCATGAAAGCTTTTTTTTTTTTCATCTTAAATGGCAATAATGAGCTGGTTATTCTGAAACCCTAAAATTCTTGACTTAACCGTTTGACTTCTACACCCACCAGCTGCAAACACTTACTCTCTGACTCCCTCATCCTATCCACCAGCTTCCTGTGGAAAGGGTCAAAGGGTTATAATGAATGCTTGTTTTTCTACATTTTTTATATCTGTTGGTCGTGCTTTGTTACATTTCAAGGTGTTTGTAAATGTTATGCATTTGAAAATAAACAAAAACAAATGAAATAAAAAAAGAGGGAAAAAAGACAGAAACTCATTACATTGAAACTGAGACAATTATTCCGAAAACATCAGACATCTCTGGTTTGTCCGTAAGAAGAAAAGTCTGAAGACTCACCAGAGGCCGTGGTGTAGTGGCTAGCACAATGGACTACCGACTGGAAGGTTGTTGGTTCGAATCCCCATCAATCCCTTTAAAAAATCATTGTGGACTTTTTCAGACCACAAACGGCCCCTGCCCAGAGCAGAGCGTGCTACGGACTCACTGGGAAGACTGGGACCACACAGTCGAGTCTCATCCACTTCACGGATGCGTCATTGACAGTGTTGCTCCAATTTTCTTATCAACACTGCATGTGTCTGTATCTCTCAGACCTGGTTGATTCGGAATATATTACGACAGTAAGCATAGAGTACAGTCCTATCTCTATCCTAGATTGAGCTCCATAGCATCATCTTCATCATCCTCATCGTCATTATCATCATGACAATCAAGAAAAGAAAAAAGAAGAAAAAATACTGAAGAAAAAGAAAGAAAGGAGAGAAAAAACCAGAAAAACAGAAATAAAAAAGAAAAGAAGAGAAGAGAAAAAATAACTGTCCCTGCTTCTGTGGCCATTAAAGGGACGTAAAAAGGGGACCCAAAAAAAATCTAAAGACTCCAAGAGTTGTGGGCCGCTTAGAATCTTCTTTTATCTTTCATTTTATTGCTTGTGTTTTTGTTTTTTTTGCTTCCCTTGCTAATATTGTTGTTGATGTTGATGACAATGTTGATTGTTGTGTTTTCTGTTGTTTTTGTTGGTGGTTGTGCCCCTGTCGCTGCTGTTGTTGTTGATGTTGATATTGATATTGATTTTGATTCATTCTTTTCATTTTTTCCTCCTTTGTTCAAATCATTTTTCTATTCGATAAAAACATCCACACTATTTCCTAGAATTCATGTTTTGATCATCATATTTCACTTTTTTGTTCATGGAAACTCAGTGTCTAGAAAAAAGGGTTTTTAGCCAAAGAAATAGGGAATGATTCCTAACGATTCGCTTTCAATTCAGACACGTTCAGATGATTCTTTTGCATTACATACGTATTTGTTTTAAAAAAAAGTTCCGTTTTTAGTGAAAAGACTTGGCTAGTTCATGAGTTTTTGTGCAAGCTTAAGGCTAGTGCCATTATCATTCTGGATCTTCTCCATCACATGGCACCTGTGACGTTATGCACATGGAATTCATTCCGAACGCGGAGACGTCATCTTGAGAAACTGAAACTGAAACTGAAACTAAAACTGAAAAGACCGTGCACTAATTGTTTTGATTCCGATCAAGCAAGAACGCTTTTCAGTTTCTGTTTCTCAAGACGACGTCTCCGCGCTCGGAACGAATTCCATATGCATGAACGCCACAGGTGCCAAGAATGTTTGGGTACGTGGAAAATAT
>JAPXFY010000033.1:12582928-12612928 GCA_030674185.1 Monoplex corrugatus
TATTGCAGAAACATCTGCATTAACAGGCACGCCCTTCATTGTTGCTATCGCATGTGTTAGGCCCAAATTTGCTGTCGATACAAATCTTCGCTCGCAAACTTTTTTTTCCCCCGGTTTAGACTCGGAATGCGCATGAGCAAGAATGAAAAGGAAGGGAAGTAACTTTAAACCCTTTCTGTGTTGCCAAGCACCAGTGAAGAATCGCCGTTCGATACAAACGAAGACTAATGGAAAAATAATATAGATAATTGAATTATGCAGATAAGCCGAGCTGACAGTGTGAAAGACTCTCTCTCTCTCTCTCTCTTTTTTTTTTTTTTTTTTTTTTTTTTTTTTTGCATTGGCATTTTCCTGAAGTCAAGTTTGTCATTCCTGAAAAGAACTTTTGTCAATCGGTTCATTCCGGAATTCCGGAACACTCCGGAACTACTTTCACCCATGACATACATACATACATATATGTATGTATATAATATCTGGATAGACAGACAACTGAGAGATGGATAGATATGCCTAGAAAGATAGCTTTTTTAAGTTTTTTGTTTATTTGTATGTTGTTTTTTTTGTTGCTGTTTATAAAAAAAAAAAATTGTTTAATTATACTCACCATGTCACCCTACTGTTTTTATATCAGTGTTAAGAATGTCAGTTAAATGCCCCAGATGCAAATATGTTTGTATGCAGCACAGTGTGTGTGTGCATGTGTATGTTGTGAGTGTGTGTGTATATGCGCATGCATGCATGTATGCATTTTGTATTAAGATTGTGATTATTTTAAGTATAAACATCTCTGTGTGCAGATATTTGTCACATCCATGCCAGGCTCTTCGACCACAGGTCAGCGTTTCAAGGCCACATCAGTTTCTTTGCCAAAGAATTTGAAGTAAGATATGAATAGTTAAACTACAGTTAGTAAATACTGATGGATGAAGTTGATCATTGTTCATATATGTATATAGCCCGACAGGCTAGTAGAAATTTTGAATCTTTTCCAGGCCTGTAGATAGATAGATAGATATCACCCATTGTTTATTTTGAAAAAGAACAAGAGGAAATTTGTTGCAGTTTGTTATTGACATCTGTAATGCCCCATTTGTGTGTGGGTGTGTGTGTGCATGCGTGCATGGGTGCATATACACGCGTGTGTGTGCGCGCGCGTGTGCACATTTGTGTGTATGTGACCCTCAGTGTGTGTGCGTGTACATCCATATTTGATTTTGTGTCTTTGATGTGCCAAACAACCAACATGCACACATTCCAAAGATGCAGATTGTTCAACAACATAGTGGAGTTTGACAGTTTGCTCAACAGTTTGAGTTCTCTGTGCTTCAGTAAAAAATCTGATCATGTGTACCGGTAATGTGCAATGAGTCCAAATGAATTAGGAGAAGAGTGCTCAGTAAGAATGATTAATAACAACAATGACACTTTGTCACACTCACAGGAGAAACGAGGTGACAGAGAAAAGAAGCGACTGGACCAGATTCAAGAGACGGTGATGCAGAGCAAAGATCACACCCTGCCGAACATCGAGACAAACTTTGCTGCTCATCTAGATGTCGTCAATGAGCGTAGTGAGTGAACAATGATTATAATGATGGTAATCTAAACGAATGCCTGTCAATTACCATCAGGAAGAGTTCTTGAATGTTATATAGAACCGATACTGTTGTACAGTTGTGAGGCATGGACAGTCAACACGCAAAGTCAGCACAAGATTGAGGCAGCTGAAATGTGGTTTCTAAGAAGAATGTTTAGTTCCATGGACAGCAAAGAAAACAAACAAGAGAGTGTTGAAGGAGGCAGACACAAGAAGAACATGATTATAGAAGATTAGGAAAAGACCAGCAGCATTCATAGGACATTTTATGAAGCAAGAGAAATTAGAGCACTAGTCACAACATGAAAGCTGGAAGGTAAAAGAGCACCAGGTAGACCCAGGTAGAAAATATTGGACAGACTTGCAGGGTGACTGGGGATAGAGAGGGTGGGAGAAATACTTGCAGTGACAAGGGATAGATTCGTATGGAGGGCCATGATTGCCAACAGTTGTAATTTTATGTGAATCAGACATTGTCAGGAAACACGGTTATAACAGCGCGCATCTGTCCTTCTCCTTCCGCGTGGAGAGTGGAAGGAGAAGGACAGATGCGCGCTGTTAATTAGCTGGCAGGGCAGAACCAACGATTAGTGGCCAGCTAAGGTAGCTGGGATATGGGCGCCTTGGCGTGAGAGTGTGTGTGTGTGTTGTGTGCGTGTGTTTCTTCAATTCCGTGGATGACCGACGAATTTGTCTTTTATGATGTTGAATATTGTAATTGTTGTGAGGCGTGAGTGTGATTGTATGTATAGCCAAAACATTTTCCTTGTGTCTGTGCACTGGGCTGAAATAAAATCTTGTTATCTTGTTGTTATCTTGTTATTTTATGTGAATCAGACATTGTCAGCAAACACTGTTATAATTTTATGTGAATCAGACATCGTCAGGAAACATGGTTATAACTGTATGCAAATCACATGTTGTCAGGAAACACAGTGATGATTGTCTGCAAATAAATGATGTCAGGAAAGTTATAATTGTATGCAATCAGATGTTGTCAGGAAACAGCTATAATTGTATGCAAATAAGATGTTGTCAGGAAACACAGTTATAATTGTATGCAAATCAGATGTCAGGAAACAAAGTTATTTTATGCAAATCAGATGTCAGGAAACACAGTTATAATTTCATACAAATCAGATGTTATCAGGAAACACAGTTATAATTTTATGTGAATCATGCTGTCAGGAAACAGTTACGCTTTTATGCAAATCAGATGTCAGTCAACACAGTTACAATTTTATGCGAATTAGGTGCTGTCAGGAAACAGATTGATTCTAACCTTTTTTTTTTCTTTTAATTTCCAGTCAAGCAAGCAACAGAAAAGTGTAAACAAGTTTCTGAGCAAGAAAAGGACCCACAGGTTGGTTGACATGTGGTTGTGTGTTTGAGTGTATGTGTTCCACAATTTTTGAGTGTGTGTCTGTGTGGGTGTGGGTGTGTGTCTACATGCTAACAACGTAAGTATGAAACCAGACTGCAGAAAGCTAACAACATAACTATGAAACCAGACTGCAGAAAGCTAACAACATAACTATGAAACCAGACTGCAGAAAGCTAACAACATAAGTATGAAACCAGACTGCAGAAAGCTAACAACATAACTATGAAACCAGACTGCAGAAAGCTAACAACATAACTATGAAACCAGATTGCAGAAAGCTAACAACGTAAGTATGAAACCAGACTGCAGAAAGCTAACAACGTAAGTATGAAACCAGACTGCAGAAAGCTAACAACATAACTATGAAACCAGACTGCAGAAAGCTAACAACATAAATATGAAACCAGACTGCAGAAAGCTAAAGACATACATTTGAAAACAGACTGCAGAAAGCTAAAGACATACATTTGAAACCAGACTGCAGAAAGCTAAAGACATAAATATGAAACCAGACTGCAGAAAGCTAAAGACATAAATTTGAAACCAGACTGCAGAAAGCTAAAGACATAAATTTGAAACCAGACAGCAGAAAGCTAAAGACATAAATTTGAAACCAGACTGCAGAAAGCTAAAGACATAAATATGAAACCAGACTGCAGAAAGCTAACAACAATAAGTATGAAACCAGACTGCAGAAAGCTAAAGACATAAATATAAAACCAGACAGCAGAAAGCTAAAGACATAAATTTGAAACCAGACTGCAGAAAGCTAAAGACATAAATATGAAACCAGACAGCAGAAAGCTAACAACAATAAGTATGAAACCAGACTGCAGAAAGCTAAAGACATAAATATAAAACCAGACTACAGAAAGCTAAAGACATAAATATGAAACCAGACTGCAGAAAGTTAACAACATATAGATGAAACCAGACTGCAGAAAGCTAACAACATAAGTTACCAGCTTGCTGTACCCTTGGAACACCTCTGCTATCCCATCTGAGACAAAAGTTAAGCTAATCAGTTCCATCATCATTCCCACACTCGCTCACTAGCATCAGATTTGGGCTTTGACCAAGCCACCTTAACCCTTTATCTCCAACACCCTGTCCACCAGCATCCTGCATTGTCGACCGCGCTAGCAAAGAAAACACTTAACCATGTGTGTGTGCATGCGCGTGGGTGTATGTGCTTGTGCTTTATGTGTGTGTTTGTGCTTGTGTGTGTGTGTGTGCGTGTGCGTACATGCATGTGTGCACGCTCATGTGTATGTATGCACGTGTGTGTGAGAAAACAATCACAGTGTTGAATAAATATTGATTGAAAGAAACCTAATCATTCCTTCCATGTCTCTCATACTTTCATTCATTCCTTCTTTCTCTTTCAGCACGAGTCGGAATTTCTAAAGTCACAGAGAGAGGCTCGCCAGCATGCCATGAACCAATTTATGGAACAGCAGTGCATGAGAAGCGCGCGTGTCGACAAGCATTATGAGGAGAACGTGCAGATCTTCAATGACAGTTACGAAGAGCTGCGGAAACAGTTAACTCAGGGTATCCCTTTCAGCAACCAGACCTACTACAAGTTTATGGCACTAGGCAAAGAGCTCAGTTAAAAGCAGGTGGAAAATTGTAATTTAATGACACTATACCGTGACTTGCGAGTGCAAATACTTTCTGAGTTCGGAGAGTATGGGCATCCGTGAGTCACAGTATGTTTATTCAATTTAATTCCAGAGGAAATAAATTCTTTTGACGTGTTGCAGACAAATTCCAAGATGATTTGGAATAGCAGTGCGTCAGTCGTTGCCAGCTTTCAAGTTTGCTTGTAATAATGAACTTTTGAGTCTAAAACTCATGTATATCCTCCCCCCCCCCCCCCCCACCTCCAAAAGCCAGATCATATTTATCCCCCCCCCCCCACCTCAAAAAGCCAGATCATATTTATCCCCCCCCCCCCCCCCCCACCTCAAAAAGCCAGATCATATTTATCAACTTACTTCTCTCTACCAGACTTTTGGGAATGTGGATAATTAACCCTTTGATTCCCACACCCTACCCGTACCCACCAGCATCCTGCATTGTCAACCATGCCAGCAAAGCAAAAACTTAACCCTTTGATTCCCTCACCCTATCCACCAGCTTCCTGCAGAAGCTGGTGGGTAGGGTTAGGAGTCAAAGAGTTAAGTTTTTGCATTTGTTGGATAGGGAGCAGGAGTCAAAGGGTTAACAAGGTTGAGGGAAGAAAGGAAATGAAATGAAAGAGCTGTGTAAAACTGAGAACGTCATGGCAGACATTTGTGAAGGAATACTCTCTCAAAGTCATTCCAGCTATCTGTCCCTTTCTCTTTCTAGTGGTTTTAACACTGCCATCACCCCCCCCCCCCCCCCCACGCCCAACGTGTACATACACAGCATTATCTCTAATACAGTCCCCTGCCCTGTCCTCCCCCCGCCCACATACACTCATGCACTCGTCCAGCCTAAACTAGTCCCATTTCCATCCTCCTCTTCCCCCTCCTTTAACATGCCGGGTTCGGTGTTGGCCACTGCACACCTGGAAACCACCATCTCCCTCCAGGCCACTCTGTCTTGACTTTTGTGGACAGTTTCTTGAATATTTAGGCCACTGATGTTGGTTATGTTCTTGATGTATGAGATTGGAGGTCTGCCTTTCTTCCTTTTTGCTACTGTTTTTCCTTGACAGATGGTTGCCATGAAGTCCGTGTTCTTGTTGCGTGACACATGGCCAGTGTATTTTAGTCTGTTCTTGTTGATGTCTGCTGGTAGTTTTCTGGTGGTATCAAGTTCTTCCAGGACATTTTCATTAGTTCTTCTATCTGTACATTTGACACGTAGTAGTCTCTGATAAAACCACATCTCTGCTGCCTCAATTCTTCTGCAGCCATAAATCATGACTGGCCAGATCAAACATTTTAAATGTCTAATTTTCAAGCCATTTGGCATCCCTCAGTCTTTCCAGATGTTGTTGAGTTGGACCATTGATAATGATAGAAATAAGACACTGATTATGATTTGTCTACGTGATAGGTTTGTCAGAAATTGTTCATTTGAAAATGAAATTAATTAACACAGTACCGTGTGTGAATGAATATAACATGGTATTATGTTTTTGGTGCAATACAGTATGTTCTTTACATGAGTGTGTGTCTCTTTAAAAAGAGGTTTTTAAAAGGATATTTTCATTTTTTCAACGTCTGCAATTAAAAATGTGTAATTTTCATTATTTTAACATCACCAGAAGTATGAAATGATGTGAATCTGCAATTGAAAATATGTAATGTTCCTTATTTGAACATCAGCAAAAGTATGAAATGATGTGAATCTGAAAGTAAAAATATGTAATTTTCATTATTTTAACATCGGCAGAAGTATGAAATGATGTGATCCTTATGAGAGTTGGTTTAGACATGTCCTCAAATTTCTTCCTGAGGGTGGCTTCGTAATAGGTCAAATCATAGGTAACTGCATTAACCCTTTGACTCCTGCACCCTATCTACCATCTGCAAAAATTAAATCTTCTGAATCCCTCACCCTATCCACCAGCTTCCTGCAGGAAGCTCATGGATAGGGTGAGGGAATCAAAGGGTTAAGTTTTTGCTTTGCTAGCATGGTTGACAGTGCAGGATGCAGTGGACAAGGTGCGGGAGTCCAAAGGTTAAAAACTGGTAAGGAGTGTGGAGTTTGCAGTTTGAACAGGAAGGTTCTTAGCACTTAGACAGTACCATATGTGCTTCACCCAAGTCTGCAACCAGTTATGTAAAAACTCTACACTGGTAAGGTCTGGAAATGAAATTGTGGGATGAACAGGACCATGAAACACTGACATCACCATAATGATTAGAGTATTGGGATGGGCTGTGAACAAGTAAAATTTTCTGTTGTGGGGAGGAGATTAACCTTTTGACTCCAACACCCTGTCAACCAGTATCCTGCATTGTCAACCATGCCAACAAAACAACTTAACCCCTTGACTCCCTCACCCTATCAACCAGCTTCCTGCATGAAGCTGGTGGATAGGGTGAGGGAGTCAAAGGGTTACATTTTTGTCAGTAGATAGGGTGCGGGAGTCAAAGGGTTAAATTCAAGACGAGATATTCAAGTCCACAGCTCTACCAAAACAACCAGCCAGCCTTGTATTAATGAAGAGAAATAAAAAAAATCCCTCTGAGGATTGAATCAGTGTCCCCTGGTAATCAGAATGGCGCTCTAACTTGGCTAACATGGTGGTTATGGGATCAGAACTAAAGGGACACGTTTCTTGCATGCTAGCAGACTTGCACACAATTGGCAAGGGCAGGAAAAAAGCATCCAATGAAACAGACACGAGGCAGAAGTAGATTTCAGCCAGTGTACAGCACTTATTTCACAATAGAAGGCAGAATTGTCATTTAACACAAGGGCAACTTATACAGCTGCCATCATTACCTCATTGGCAAGATCCTCCCAATGCTACCTAGCGAATACCGAGCCATGCTTGCTGTTAGGTGGAATAAACAAACACTGCTATCTCTTGAAAACCTTGCCTACATAACATACAAGAAACAGGCCTCAGGTATCAATCTGCATGTCTGTATCAGCTAAGGAGTTCATTACTTTGTATTTGTGGATAATTATTTGTTTTTGTTTGTTCATATTTTTCCTATTGTTTTTGTCCTGTTGGCTTGTTTTTCTTTCATGTGAAATGAAGGATTTTATAAAAGCAATAAAAATATAATACAGTGTGTATGTATTGAAAGGTGTGTGTGTTATATTTGCACGTGTGTGTGTGTGTGTGTGTGTGTGTGTGTGTGTGTGTGTGTGTGTGTGTATGCGTGCGTGCGTGCGTGTGCGCGCACATGAGAGTACACAAAAACACCCCCACACATGCAGCCGCTTGAGAGAAAGCAAAAGTACTGCCTGAAATTTATTGGCAGCATGCAAGACACAAATACATGATTGCCTATTCTGACACCTTTGTGCATGCCTGGAAAAGGCACTTCTGGAAAAAGTTAAGTTTCTTTGGTGAAAGTTTCTTAAAGAGGTGTTCATCGCCTTCAAACAATTCCATTAAGACATTCCACTCAAATTTGCCAGCAGTTAACAGGCAGATTCATTAAGCAACGTGTTCATAGTCTTCAAACAATTCCACTAAGACATTCCACCCAGATTTGCCAGCATTTAAGGCAGATTCATTAACCCTTTGACTCCCGCACCCTATCCACCAATTGCAAAAACTTAACCCTTTGACTCCATCACCCTATCCACCAGCTTCCTACAGATGTTGGCGGGCAGGGTGAGGGAGTCAAAAGGTTTAGTTTTTGCTTTGCCAGCATGGTTGATAATGCAGGATGCTGGTAGACAGGGTGCGGGAGTCAAAGGGTTAAGCGAGCTGTTCATTGCAGTCAAACAATTCCATTACGACATTCTACCCAAATTTGCTAGCAGTTAACTGGCAGATTTGTTCAGAGAGGTGTTCATCGCCTTCAAACAATTCCGTTAACCCTTTGACTCCTGCACCCTGTCCACCAGCATCCTGCGTTGTCAACCATGCTAGCAAAACAAAAACTTAACCCTTTGACTCCCTCACCCTATCCACCAGCTTCTTGTGGAAAGTTGGTGGATAGGGTGAGGGAGTCAAAGGATGAAGTTTTTGCAGT
Organism: Monoplex corrugatus; assembly: GCA_030674185.1. NCBI lineage: Eukaryota > Metazoa > Mollusca > Gastropoda > Littorinimorpha > Ranellidae > Monoplex > Monoplex corrugatus. The sequence goes on from JAPXFY010000033.1 coordinate 12,591,573, forward strand.
TGGTGAATAGGGTGGGGGAGTCGAAAGGTTAAGACGTCCTACCCAAATTTGCCAGCAGTTAAGCGAGATGTTCATCGCCTTCAAAATTCCATTAAGGCATTCCACCCAAATTTGCCAGCAGTTAACTGGCAGATTCGTTAAGCAAGGTGTTCATCACCTTCAAACAATTCCATTAAGACATTCCACCCAGATTTGCCAGCAGTTACTGAGTAGATTCATTAAGCCAGCTGAAAACCCAAAGTGCAGGAGTGACTTTAAATTGGGGAGGGGAATGGGAGCTACGAAGCTCTGACACTATAATAACGACCAGAGCATTACAATTGGCAGTGAACAAGCCAGTTTTTGTCTTGCATGGAGGGATTTAATTCCAGAAATGAAATCTTGAGTCACACACACACACACACAACACACACACACACACACACACACACTCTCTCTCTCTCTCTCTCTCTGCACATAAACTGCTATATCTGAGCACTCAACACACAGAACACACACACACACACACACACACACACACACACACACACATACACACACACACACACACATGCACACTTCACAATGGTGAAACTTTTGGGTTTGGGTGGGGAAAATAGCAACAAAAAGAGTCCATGCATGTGAAAAGACATCACACCGATACACATGTCATTTACATACAACCAAGATTATTCCAGTGGTAGGCTGTTAAAATACAAGTATAAAATATGTGACCCGTTTTAAAAAATGAGTCCTAAGGTGAAAATAATAGATTTTAGGATTTTCAAAATGTCCAGATTATTAACTTTCTTTTCATATGAAATTTATTATTCTACTCCTAAAAAGAAGGAAGTTATGGGTGTTTGAAGTGTGTAACATAGCAAACAGCCATTTAGAGAAAATCAAATTTTAAAATTTTCACCACTTCAGTGAAGTTTTACCTTAGCAACAGGTATTTGTACTTCACCAATCTGTACCAAATTTTGTACCATGCCACAATAGCACACAAAAATTGGTGTGAAAATCTACTATAATTGTCTTGTTATTTAAGTTTATATATACCCTTTTTTTGACACAAAAAGCATGCCGTTATCTGGTTAAAACGCATTTTTAGATACATTTAGATACATTTTCTGATCGAATTATAAAGTGCCGAGTGCATGTACATGTAATTTAAAGATTAAATATTCCATTTTTTATGAAAAATAAAAATTTGACAAATTCGACCCATCACAACTTTTCCGGGCCTCTACGCTTTTCGCTGCCTGCGAGTTAGGACTCATTTCGTGAAAAACAGGTCACATATAGACTAGGTAAAACATAGTCTAGGTAGGGTCTCAGGACCTGGCCAGCTCATGGGTTTATGTGCAGACTTAAGGCTTGTGCCGTGATCACCATACACCTGGCACCTGTGACGTCAGTGCATGTGGAATTCATCTTGAGAAACTGAAACTGAAACTGAAACCCCCTCTATTCCAACAAACCCACTGACAACATTTCTTTTCCAGGCCCACTGTTCTCCATGCCGACCTGTCATCCTGCTCCAAAAACAACACAGTAGTCAACAAATGTCACACAATTAGCTTTGTGGCTTTTCCATATTGGGAACCTGGATCGAAATGATATCAGTTGTCCTCAAAATTGCGTGTGGCAGAACTCCCATAGGAGTCGACAAATTTGACACTTGAATCTTTTCGAAGTCGACATCGGATGCGCCAAGCTGACAACTGACTGTGGTGTTGTCGTACATCTTCACGTGAGCCTCCATTCCACTTATGGATCCCAGCATGCGGAGGTACCGTTCACGCAGAAAGGTACGCTGCTGCTGCTTGAGTTCTTGGCTGTCTCCGCTCTGAAAGAGAAAATTCTGTATAAAATGTTTGTTACAAATAAGATTGATTAAGGATGAACTGTTCTTTGGGATTTTGAATGTAAAATATAAGGTTTGGGGAGATTGTTGTGTGTGTGTGTGTGTGTGTGTGTGTGTGTGTGTGTGTGTGTGTGTGTGTGTGTGTGTGTGTGTGTGTGTGTTGCGTGTATGTGTGCACATGTGCAGGTTCATGCAATAGGCAGAAACATGTATTTTGCTCTATGCACAAGTGTGCACTTTGCACAAATATTTCATGCTTGCTGCTGCATGTGTGTGTACGCACATCACCCCAAGCATGGGTTGTTGGTTTTTTTTATTTTGCACCTGTATACTCTGAACTGGGAACAAACAGCTGCAATGAGAATAGAAAACAATATAAGCTCTTTTCAAAACATCAAAAGAGGAGTCAGACAGGGTTGTGTTTTGTCACCAGATCTGTTTTCACTCTATAGCGAAAACATCATGAGAAACCTAGAAGAAGACCCTGGATTAAAGGTTGGAGGGAAAATGATAAACAACATTCGGTAAGCAGATGACACTGTGCTAATTGCAGAAAATGAAAGGGACCTACAAAACCTTGTGAATATACTAGAAATAGAAAGCAAAGGTAAGGGGTTGGAACTAAACAGCAGGAAGACTGAAGTCATGGTGATCAGTAAAAAACATGAAATCCCCTCATGCAAAATAACAGCAAATGGCACAACCTTGACACAGGTTACTAAGTTCAAATACCTGGGACCGGTCATTTCATCAGACCGCAGATGCACATCGGAAATAGCTGGCAGAATTGGCCAAGCCAAAACAGCATTCAAGAAGATGACAAGCATTCTTACCAACAAATGCCTATCAATTAACATCAGAAAGAGAGTCCTTGAATGTCATATAGAACCAATACTGTTGTACGGATGCGAGGCATGGACAGTCAGCAAGCAAAGCCAGAGCAGGATCGAGGCAGCCGAGATGTGGTTTCTCAGAAGAATGTTGAGAGTTCCATGGACAGCAAAGAAAACAAACGAGACAGTCTTGATGGAGGCAGACACAAGTAGATCATTGATAAGGAAGATTAGGAAAAGACAAGCAACATTTATAGGCCATTTTATGAGGAAGGGGGATTTGGAGCACCTGGTCACAACGGGGAAGCTGGAGGGAAAGAGAGCACCAGGTAGACCCAGGGAGAGAATGCTGGACGGACTTGCAGAGTGGCTGGGGATGAGGAGGGTGGGGGAGATGCTGGGGGCAACGAGAGATAGAGATGGTTGGAAGTCCATGGTCGCCAACGCCATGCGGCAGGGCACCTGATGATGATGATGATGATGATGATACCCTGAACAGATACAAACACATTTCTACTAGGAGTGAATGACGATGCACACTTTACCTGCTGGAGAGATATACACAGCCCTAGAGATTGGGCATGAGGGTGAAAGATGTTATGATGGAGCTTGGAGTTTGTTCAAGACAGAATCATTACACTGAGACACATCTAATGGCAATTATCCGACATCTACCTGATCCTTCACTAGAAGGTCTTAACCCTGTGATTCCTGCATCCTGTCCATCAGCATCCTGCATTGTCAATCATGCTAGCAAAGCAAAAAGTAACATGACCTGAACTGGAAGGTCTGAACTCTTCAACTCTCGCACCCTATCCACCCACATCCTGCACTGTCAACCATGCTAGGAAAACAAAAACTGAACCCTTTGACTCCCTCTACCTATCCACCAGCATCCTGCAGGAGTCAAAGGCTTAAGTTTTACAGACGGTGGATTACGATGTGGGAGTCAAAGGATTAAAATGAGGAGGGAGGGGGGAGGGAGATCTACAAAACATTCAGCTAATGATACCATCAGAATGATGGAAATATGAAGACAGCAAACAGGCGTTTTTAATACTGTAGGTCAGGATATAACTCAAATAATCAAGGCTTGAGTTTATGACTGTGTCAAAAGAACCAACCAGCTCACTGTTTGTCATGAGAGAGTGAGTGGTGGCCCAGTTGATTAAAGCATCTAACTGGGCATCAAGACATTCCAGGTTTGATTCCTAGTCGAATAGGGATTTTCTCCCCCTTTCACTAGACCTTGATTGGAGGTCTGGTTAATAAACGCCAGTCTGTAGGATGAGATGAGAAACTGAAGTCCCAAGCGCAGCTTGCACTTAGCTAATGTTAAAGATCACACTGCAGCAAAAGAGGTGTCCGTAGCAAATTTTCATCATCATCGTGATGATGTGCCCTGCCACATGGCATTGGCGATCATGACCCTCCATATGAATCTATCCCTTGTCGCTGCAAGTACATCTTCCACCCAGTCCATCCTCAGCCATCCTGCAAATCCATCCAATATTTTCTCCCTGGGTCTACCTGGTGCTCTTTCCCTCCAGCTTTCCTGTTGTGACCAAGTGCTGTAATTCCCCTTTCCTCATAAAATGTCCTATAAATGTTGCTTGTCTTTTTCTTATTTTCTTTATCAGTGATCTTCTTGTGTCTGCCTCCATCAAGACTGTCTTGTTTGTTTTCTGTGCTGTCCATGGAACTCTCAACATTCTTCTTAGAAACCACATTTCAGCTGCCTCAGTCTCAGCAAAATTTAGTGAGGGGAAAAGTAAATACAAATTTTAGAGAGGGGAAAATTAAATACAAATAAAAAAGAAACAGTCACTATTCTATGGACACATGTTTCCTCTAGAGACCAAAATGTACTTTCTGGCCCTCTTGGGCAAGATTACACAGTCCCTGTGCCACACTAAGGCAGACTTGAGCTACACTTTAACAAATTTACCACTATATACCAGTGATGGCTTCTGAAAAAAAACAACAACAAAAAGTGCGCAACACACACAAACATTGCGTTGTTACCACTTGTTTGAAGTTTCTGTGACATACATATCAAGTAGTAGTCGAGGGCTTGCTCAAAGCCTAGGACCCGGCCTTTTAACGCCCTATCTTTCATGTGTTTACGCTTTTCTTTGGGGTCTGAACAGCATGCCTTGATACTCGTACTTGAGCAAATATGCTTCAGTCTATTTTTTTAAATAAAATTTTGAATTCTGCGTCATCGTCCAGGAAATTTTTGAATTTGTTAATGCTGTTAGTAAATTTAATTTCAAAAGGAATTGTATTCCACAGCTTAACAACTCTGTTACTAGTGTTAGAAAAACAAAACACTCTTGTGTTAGTATTTCTTTACTTTAACAAATATTTTACCATCTGCATTCCTTGTTATACTAGCTTGTGGAAAGGAAAAAAATGTTTCAACTGATAAGTTATCCATCCTATTCATTATTTTGTATACCTGTATTAAATCCCCCCTAACCCTCCTACCTTTCAGTGAATGAAGTTTAAAAACTTAAGCTTTTCTTCATAACTCATATTTTTACACTCTATAAGTATAAGACAATGATAAGTAACCTAGTTGCCCTTCTTTGTACATTTTCAATCATTTTTGGCTGTCTTATCAAACAGGGATTCCAAACAACACCTGCATATTCTAAATGTGGTCTAACAAAAGCCTTATCCAACATTAAAAATGTATGTTTATTAATGTACGAAAATGTTCTTTTGATAATTCCTATCATTTGGTTAGCCTTATTTACTACTCTTTTAATGTGCCGGAATGATCATCCTCAAGATCGTGGGCACCAAAGGAAAGGAAAGGAAAAAGGATAATTCACTATCAAATGTAACTCCCAAGTCTTTTTCCGTTTCACACTCACTAATTTTCTGTACATCATTTCGGATGATTTCCAATTTTCATGAAATACTCTCGTCTAATATTCTTCTTACCAACATGCATTACGTGACATTTTGAAATATTATATCAGATCAAACAAACGACTGACAGAGACTCGAATTCAGCTTCTGAGTCAGAGAGAGACATGATAGCCAGATACTAAATTGGCCTAGCCTACATACTATAACATAGACTGATAGACTCATAGAGCGCCTCGTCATACGGCTTGTACAATCATGTTTCTGTGATATCATGTATACGTATATCAAGATCAAGATCAAACAAACGATTGTCGCTTTTATGCCGTTCGTGGTTTCTGCGATCATGTACATAGGCCTACCTGATATCATGATCCATGCCACAAACGACAGACTGAGACTGAGAATGATTGAGAATCAGAATGGGACCCCGACTATGAATCGAAAGACTTCAAGTTCAACTGTTTTCAGATTTGCAAGCGAAAAAAAAGTTCAATTTCCATAACTCTCTGAATAGCTAAATCAATACTCACACGTCCTGCATTATCCAATCTGAACATACATACCATGGGTGTTCCTCGTTCGTACGTGAAAAGACGGTTTCAACCGTAAAAATTCAAAAGTGAAACTAGGAGCGTCACAAACGAAATGAAAGTCACCGAACTACGATAGTGCGGCGTTTTGATGCTTCAACGGGAGTTACCACCCCTGGAGTTGTATTTCTCCGATGAATTAAACCAATCACATGCTGTTTGACTGTGATACAAGATGGCAGCTGCCTAAAAAAAGAAATTATCGTCTGACACGCCTCCTAACTTCGAAAACAAACCAGGAAATCTTTGAGTCTCGCTCTTTTGTTTCATTCGTTTTTGAAAGATGGCAGAAAGTTCGCCTAATACGCAGACACTAAATACTGTCGACGGGGAAGATGGTGCCTTTGATGACGTAGAAACTGCTATGACTGGGATCAACATGCTGTTAAATAATGGGTTTGAAGAAGCATTTCTACTCTTTGAGAAGTACAAGTGAGTTCTGCTCTAATGTCACCATTCGTTTAATTGCAAATCGTATGATAAGTGGTAAAGTTTGCTTTGTTTTTTGCTTTGTCTTGCGGAAGACTTTAGTGTAATACAAAACTGATGGTGACGCTGTCGCAGTCACGTAAAGTTTTCTAGCAACCTGTCAAATTTAGTTACTGTGCCCATACCGTTATGACTCACTTATTCCGTGATGTAAATGATAATAATCACTATCGATCCACGATCGATTTTGGCTACGGTTACGACACTGCAGCTTTTGTTGTTGGTATATGGTATTGTTGTTGCTGAAACTCTACTATGTTGGAAACAAACATTTATGCATAACATATGTACACTATATTCTGACTATTTTGTCCAAGGGAGAGAGAGAGAGAGACTAGTCATAGACTCAGAGAAGATCTGAAAAGAGGTTTCATGCCTCCCCCATCTCTTTTCATATCCCCTTTGAGTCTATGACTTGTCTTCTCTCTCTCTCCCTTGTTGTTGTTGAGTGTCATTGTTGGTATTGTTTTGCTGCATGCTCTCATAACTTTCTCATACTCTTTGTCACACACATGTCTCTCTTTCATAACAACTCTTTATCTCTTAATCTATAGTGACACTACAACAACAACGACAACAAATAAAAAACTACTTTAGACTCTTTAAGTTTTAGGCATCATTAAATCCATTGATGGGCGTGATAATCAAGTGAGAAAGATGTTGGACATCCAGTCAGAAATCTGGGTTCGATCCTGTACATGGTACCACTGACCTGGTGGCTAAAGGTTGGAGATTATTTTGATTCTCCAGGTCACCATTGTATAGACCTGTTAGTGTTAACCCTTTGACTCCTGCACCCTGTCCACCAGCATTCAGAATTGTCAACCATGCAAGCAAAACAAAAACTTAACCCTTTGACCCCCTCACCCTATCCACTGGCTTCCCACAGGAAGCTGGTGGATAGGATGAGGGAGTCAAAGGGTTAAGTTTTTGCAGTAGGTGGATAGGGTGCAGGAGTCAAAGGGTTAAACCTCTCCTTTTGCATACCCCAACACAGAACATAAAAATTAAAATATACACTTAAAGAAGATCAATTAAGTCATATCAGTGTGCAGTGAGTTTTGGAAACAACAATGCATCAAGCATGCACTCATAGGCAGAACAACATGCGTACATGCATGCATTTGAGAAAATTGGAGTGCTAAGATAAAAAAAAGGAAGGAAAAAAACTGAGTAAACCTGAGTGAAAGATTACCGTATACTGGTGTTACTCAACTTACTGGATCATGTAATTCTAACCCTTTGACTCCTGCACCCTGGTGACCAGCTTCCTGCATTGTCAACCTTGTTAGCAAAGCAAAAACTTAACCCTTTGATTCCATCACCCTATCCACCAGCTTCCTGTCTGTCGGAAGCTGGTAGGTAGGGTGAGAGAATCAAAGGGTTACGTTTTTGCAGTTGGTGGATAGGGTGCAAGAGTCAAAGGGTTGAAGTTCTGTATAATTCCTCATTCAGAATGTCACAATTAATACTTCTACATGCCAGGTAAGCCACAGGAATTTTTTTTTCATTTCTTTTTTCTGTCCCATTCAGTATGCCACATTAATAGCCACAGAATCTCAGACAATTCTTCACAATGTTATGATGATCATGATAATGTCGATGGGAATGGTAATAATGATGCAATAGAGTTCCGTTTCACACTGAAACTGCATGACAGGGCTTTACTCTTCGTTTACTAATACTATCAAAAATAATATCATACTGCATCCTGCAGTCAATCAGGCTTGAAGGACAAACAACACCTGCAGTGTCGGTCAGAAGATTTGAGCAACATCCTCAATGATGCATTAGTTAAGAGGATAAGATTCAACTCAAGTGTGTGGTCCCAATCTTTTAAGATTTGAGAGTGTGGTCCCAATCTTTTACGATTCAAATATGTGGTTCCAATCTTCCCAATAGGCCCACAGCACACTCAACTCTGGGTAGGACAGGAGCAGGCAGTGGCCAAAAAACTCACAATGATTTTAACAGGACAGATGAGATCTGAACTCACAGCTTTCCTGTTGGTCATCTGTAGCACTAGACCACAAGCTCTTTTAATAGAATTAGTCTTATCAGTAGTGGTTGTTTCACCTTCTGTATATGATAGAAACGAATGATATTGTTTATTATGTGACAGTGTAACAAAGCCAGTTTTTGTTTGTTTGTTGTTTGTTTTTGTTTTTTAACTCTGTTCTCTCTCTCTCTCTCTCTCTCTCTCTTTCTTTCTTTCTTTTCTTTCTTTCTCTCTGTCTGTCTCTCTCTCTCTCTCTCTCTCTCTCTCTCTCTTTCTCTCTCTCTCTCTCTCTCTCTTTCTCTCTCTAGTGACAGTGTAACAAAGTAAGTCTGTTTTTTGTTGTTTTAAACTCTCTCTCTCTCTCTTTCTAGTTTCTCTCTTTCTCTCTCTCTCTCTCTTTCTCTTTGTTTTTTGTTGTTGTTGTTTTAAACTAACTCTCTCTCTCTCTCTCTCTCTCTCTCCTCTCTCTCTCTCTCTCTCTCTCTCTCTCTCTCTCTCTCTCTCTCTCTCTCTCTCTCTTCCTCTCTGACTTTAAGTCTTTCCCTCTAGATTGATGAATGGAATGGGACCATGCACTTCAGCATAACATCAACTTTCTGTTTCTTGTTGTTTGCAGAGAGGAGAGCCCCTTGATACATGCTGGGTACAGCTTTGTGCATTTCATGGTAACTGATGATTTTTATTTCGTTTGATTGAATAACTAGATTTATGTCGGAATTTTCCACACCTCTCTCTGTGTGACAGTGTGTCTCTGGCTACTCTCTGTCTCTGTCTCTCTCTGTCTGTCTCTCTCTCTCTCTGCCTGTCTGTCTGTCTGTCTCTCTCTCTCTCTCTCTCTCTCTCTCTCTCTCTCTCTCTTTCCCCTCTCTACTCTTCACTTTACTCTCTTTTTACTGATGTAATTTGATGACATTTGTCTATTTATGATTTGTTTGATATTTTATGTCTTATGTTCATCAACAAATTGCATTAGTTGGCATATTTCCTATTCCATTGGTTTTTCCTGTTAATGCTTTCTTTACTTTTATCTTTTCTTTGTTTTGTGTCTTTTGTTCACTTTTTAAGCAGAATATTATTGCAGCTAATAGTATTGTTGTTTTTTTTTATTATTGGTTAGGTTAAACATGTATTTATATATATATTTGCTTTGCATGTATCTGTCTTTGTGTGTTATGCTTTGGTTTAGGGAATTATAATTTTTGTGAAATACAGTATTGTATTACAATTCATTTCTATAACTGGCGTCACATTGTTATTGTATGCTTGTTTGTTTGTTCATTTGTTGTCGTTGTTTTGATATGCTTATAATATTTGTGTGTGGAATAGCAAGGACTAGCTGTAGGACAGGTTTATTGGGACCTAATGCTACTATCCTTGAGTAATGAAGTTCTGAAGTCTGAACTCTCTCTCTCTCTCTCTCTCTCTCTCTCTCTCTAGCTCTCTCTCTCTCTCTCTCTCTCTCTCTCTCTCTCTCTCTCTCTCTCTCTCTCTCTCTCATTTTATGGCATAAATGCAAATTTTGCAAAACACCAGTGTATTGTATGATTGTCATTGTAAGAAAATAATAATCATTCTCTCTTAGGTTGTTTAGTCTAATGGTGTTATTTGTGTATAGATCTATGTTTGTTCTTAAACTGAGACAAAGATGTTGTGTGTTTATATTAATTTATATATATTCACCTTATGAGCTACAAAATTTAAAACCAAATCATTTACTACACCATATGACCTACTAAATTAAAAGAAAAGCATCAGAGTGTATTATGCCTGGAAAATGTATTAGTGATCATTTGATGTATCTGTTGCCAAAAGGAATATGTTAAACAAGCAAACTTTTTGGGGTGGTGGTGGTGGTCATGAAGCGTAATATTATTTCACTAAAGTCGTCAAAAAGTGGGAAATCAGTGTTCCTGAAGAAATGCAGTTACCACACACACTGTCTATTTGTGGAGGGCTGCCTGAGTTGTGTGTATTGATCAGTGTCTTGCCGGGTATGTGTCATCTGTTGTAAACAGATCAATAGACTCTCTATAAAACAGTCGTTACCATATCCATTTGTGTAAGTGGAGTGGTAATTGTCATGGCCAAAGCCATCCTAGGTTGCGAAAGATCTTGCGTTTGATTCCTGGTGTAACAGAAACCAGTAAAACGCCAAATAGAATCATAATGTGTATACAAATCATAATGTAACAAAATAAAACAGGCGTAAATTCTCAGGCAACTGGCCTTTATCAAGCTTACACAAAAGTCAACAAAGATCGAATATCTAATATCTAAGAGAAGAAGAAGAAGAAGAAAAACTTCAGATTTTCATGGTGTTTCATAGATGGGCAACGAACAGGCCAGTTTTATGTTTGGGGGTCCGGTTTGGATTTGAGCTCAAGACATATTTTGTTTCCTCGGCTCTGTCAAAAGAACCAACCAACCCACCTTAAACAACAACTGTCTGTCACTGAGGGTCAAACCCACAACCACTGCTATATCAGCATGGTACCCTAACCAGTACTAACAGACAAAGTAGAAATTTCCTTCAGATCTTCAGATTCAGAATCAGTTTCCAGGGATTATATGGCCCTTTCGTGGAAAACCCATATCCTGCTCTTTTTAAAAATTTTTTTTATCATAGTAGAGTAAGTATAATAGACTATATCTCACCTGTCTCACCTGTCGGCGTCACCGGGAACAGTGTTGGCCGCTGCACATGATGTCCTCACAAGTTGCCTCCAGCACTCTCGATCTTGGCTAAGTCTGACCACCTCCTGGAGTTTCCTGCCACTGATGTTTGTGATGTTTCTAGCAAGTGATGCAGGTGGCCGTCCTCTGTTTCTCTTTCCTTCCACTTTACCTTGGAGGACAGTGGACATCAAGTCTGTTCTCTCATTACGGATTGCGTGTCCAACATATTTCAGTTTCCTCCGTTGTATGAGTACTAGAAGCTTGCGTGTAGTACCCAACTCATTCAGTATGCTTTCATTTGAGCGCCTATCCGTCCATTTGACCCTCAGCAGTCTTCGGTAAAACCACAGCTCTGCTGCTTCCACTCGTCTTTCATCCTCTTTCTTCATTGTCCATGCCTCGCAGCCGTATAACATCACTGGCCAGACAAGACATTTTAAGAGTTTTATCTTAAGGTCTGCTGTTATGCTGTGGTCTTTCCAAATATTGTTCAATTGAACCATACTGTTCTTGGCCATTCCAATTCTCATCTTTATGTCTTTTGAGCATGTTCCATCGTGTGTCTTGACTGAACCTAAATATCTAAAGTCCTTGACATTTTCTAGAGGGACTTGGTTTAGCATGATCTGGTCCTGTCTAGTGTTATATTTGCCTGCAACATGCATAACCTTTGTCTTCTTTGAATTTAAGTCCAGCCCAGCTGCCTTTCCAACCCGGTCTACCCTGTACAGGATCCTCCTAGAGCCTGTAATGTTGTCTGCCAGTAATCCTGTGTCATCTGCGTAGCGTAAATTTGACAGGTTTCTACCACCAATATTTACTCCCATGTCTTCTATGTCTGCTTCTCTCATGATATGTTCAGTGTATATGCTGAAGAGATGTGGAGACAGGATGCAACCTTGCCTTACCCCTTTAGTGATGTTAAAAAATTTGCAGTTTTGATTATTCCATCTGATTGTTGCTTTTTGATCATTATATAATGAAGCTATGAGGGAAACCAGATGTCTTGGAAAACCCATTTTGATCATGAAGTGGAAAAGACTTTGGTGAATCACGCTATCAAACGCTTTGCTGTAGTCAATGAAAACGATGAACATCTCTTGGTCTGTGTTTCTAATCTTTTCTATCAATATCTGGAGTACAAACAGCATATCTATTGTTCCCCTGTTTTTCCTATAGCCTGCCTGACAGTCGGATAGCTCTTCCTCTACTTTTGGCTTTAACCTGTTTAAAATTATTATCAGCAGTATTTTACTGGCATGACTGATCAGTGCAATTGTTCTATAATTGTTGCAGTCTTTGACATTTCCACTCTTATGTAACATGACAAATTCTTGGAGCTTCCAGTCTGTAGGCCACAGACAAGTCTTCCATATCTTGCAGCATAAGTGATGCATTACTTTGAGTCCACCATCACCTGAGTGTTTCAACAACTCTCCAGGAATATTGTCAAGACCAGGAGACTTTCTGCATTTTAGATCTTTAATGGCAGATTCAACTTCGCTGAGCAGAGGTTCAGGTTCCATATCTCCAGGGGTCAATTCCAAATTTGGCTCTAAATTATTTTCATGGCTGTCAGGCTTGCCAAAAAGTGATGTGCCATATTCGTTCCACCTATCCAAGACATCATCTGGTTCAGTCAGAGTGTGACCATCCTTGTTGTTGATGCATTGGTTTGTTGCTTTGAAATTTGTTTTTTTCACTTTTTTTATTTGTTTGAAGAGCTCCCTCGACTTCCTGTTTTCGTTGTGTTCATTGATTTTACTGCATTCTTGTGCCAGCCAATTTGCTTTGTCTCTTCTGACTTTACTTTTTATTTCCCTTTTCAGTGCTGAGTATTTTTCCCGCTCTCCCTGCTTTCGAGCTTGACTTTTCTTTTCTGCCAGATCTATCACTTCCTGACTTATGTAGGGCTTAGCTTTTTTCCTTTTCTCTTCTTTTCCTAGTTTTTCTTCAGAGATTTTGGTCAGTGTGTTTTTTATGTCTGTCCAGATTTCATCAGGATATGAGTCATTTTCATCCCAAACTTCAAGTAACTTTAAGAAACGATTACTTGTTTCTATACTAAATTCTAACGCCAGCTCAGGGTTTTCTAATTTTGATATGTCGAACTTTGGCGTCGATTTGGTTTTAGGCTTCTTCAATATTTTCATTCTTAATTTGGTTGTCACAAGAATGTGATCCGTGTCGCAGTCTGTTCCAGGCTTTGTTTTTGCATTGAGGACAGTTGATTTCCAGGATCTGTCAATGATAATATAATCAATCTGATTACGACACCTGTCTCCTGGAGAGATCCATGTGTATCTTCTGCGCAGTGGTTGTTGGAAGAAAGTATTTGTGATGTTCATCTCATTTGCCTGACAAAACAGAGCCAGCATGTCACCTCTCTCATTTCGTTCTCCTAAACCATATGGTCCTATTCCACATTCTGTGTCAGCCCCCTCTCCAACTTTAGCATTGAAGTCACCCATCACAATGCATATTTCCTTTTTGGGAATTTTGTCTCTGATAGTTTGGAGGTCATTGTAAAAATTTTCTATTTCTTCTTCTGAGCTAGTGGATGTTGGAGCATAAGCTTGAACTATGTTCAAAACAGCATATTTGGTATTTATTTTGACAGTGAGAAATCTGTCATTAATTGGATTATAGCTTTTCAGAGCTCCAGCATGCTTTTTGTCCAGCACAATTGCTACTCCTCTTGAGCCACCTTTTACATTTCCACTATATACAACTGTATGCTCTCCTACAGTAAAAAGTCCCTGCCCACTCCATCTAACCTCACAGAGCCCTGTTATGTTCATCTTGCTCCTTTCTAATTCTTTGACTAGTAGGTACAGCTTTCCTAATTCTAACATAGTCTGTACATTCCATGTCCCTATATTCAAATCCTTTTTTTGCATTTTTTTCTTTTTGTGATTTTGCATTTTTGAGGAGTTTCTACATGTCCGCTTCCAATAACCTCCGTCGGGTAATCCATTACCGTCATCACAGCTACCTTTCACAGACACGGACTCTCCCTCCCCAGTAGCCATTGAGTTCAGGTCCCCCTGGGGGACTCAGAGGACACAGAACTATAACGTTTTCCATTTTGTAAGTTCATCATATGCAATAATTAGCAAAAGTACAAGCAAGTAGTTTGCGGGTGCCTTCTTGCCGCGCAGTGCACTTACAGTGCTGAGATCCTGACCATTGTTCCTTCGAAGAAATCATCTGCTCACGACATTGAAAAAGAAGCCATATATGAAAAGTGTATCTTCTTTACCCTCTTTTTCACCCATCCCCTGCTGCCAGGACTTGTTTGTATGCACCCCTTAGTCTGGCCCCTCCCCCAGCGACCTGTCCGGCTTGCTTGAAGCTGCCAGGGCCCACGAAGTCCCCGCCGGCATAGCTCCTGGGATCGTAAGGACACACAAGCTCCCCCGCCACAACAAGGCTGATGCAATAGACTATATAATAGAGTATAATTTGTGGTTTGATGTGTACATGGAAAGACATTGAATAGGGCAGAAAATACCTTTTTTTTTTAACACTCTAAGTGTCTGGTATGATGTCTGAAAATGTACCAGATTACACAGATTTTAATCCCTATAAAAAGCATTTTGGGGGAGCATGCCCCTGGAGATCCCAGGATTTCCTTTTTTTTTCTTTTCTTTTCAGCAGTTCCCACCCCTGAGCAGAGCTAATGAGACCACAAAGAAAGAAGAAGAAAACAGACCATAATTTATCAAATTTGTCAACAAATTGCATCACACACACACACATACACACACACCACGCACGCACGCACGCACGCACGCACGCACACATGCACACACACACACACACACACACACACAGGTTGGTTCTTTTGATAGAGCCGTGGATTCAGGATCTGATATCTTCAGTTCAGTCCCTGCCCGCAACATTAAGGACTGGCCTGTTTGCTGCCCATCTTAAAGTTTCCATCTTTTTGATAATGTCAGCTTAGTGTATCAATAACTGTCCATGACCTCAAAAACTGGCCTGTTTGCAGCCCATCTTAATGTGTCCATCATTCTGATGGTGTCAGCTTAGTGTTTCAAAGGTCTTCTCCCCCCCTCCCCACTTTCCCACTGCTCAGTTCAGGACCTTGCCAGTACATAGGGTTTTACACAGGCTCAGAGAGTGTGTCAGGATATTGCTGGCAGATTTGAGTGGAGCTCATATGGAGTTGTCTGAGTGCAATAAATCCCTCTGAACAAACTCCAGACACCACACAGAAGCAAGATCCACATTTGTACTAGGCTACAACCATGACTGCTATGAATAATCATATGACAACATATTTAAGTAAACATCACACTGCTGACATCAGACAAAGTTGACATGAAACTATGACAAACCTAACCTTTCACCTGAGAGGTCTTGGGGGAGGGGCGGAGGGGAATATAAAAAGTGTAAAACTTTGCCCATCTTAATGTGAAGAAAATGAAGATCAGTTTGACATGTTCTAGTAAATGCTATTCACTAACACACACATAAATTACCCCTTTGACATGTTCCAGTTAATGTTATGCACTAACACATGCATAGATGACCCTGTTTATCTGACTATATTATCTATATGTATATGGTCAGAGTTGTTTCAAGACGACAGAGCATGCAAAGTCATAAAAGTTTTCACGAGTCACCAGACCTTGACTTGATTCAAGTAGATCACGAGGCTCTTTATCATCACGGTGTTCCCCTTAAGTATATTGTTTGTTGTTTTTTATGTTTTTTGTTTGTCATGTTTTCATTTTTGTTCTTGCTTTTAAGTTATTTATGTGTTTATCTATTTATTTATTTATTTGTTTGTTTGTTTGTTCCCCTGTGGAGATGCTGGGGGCTCTGTCAGTATAAATAATATCGCCACCTGGAAATTCTGTGCCGGAAATTTCCTCTTTTTCTATCACTCTCTTTATTTCTGCCTTGTTCCTTTGCTTTCTGTCATTTCTTCTATCATTTTCTGCCTTGCTGGTCTATTTATGTGTATGAGTTCAACAAAGTCTTACTTACATATTCTCTCTTAGGATTGATAATTGGGTTCGTGTATTAAGTGCATTTCTGGGTCTAAGGAAATGTGATGTGCAAAAGCAATTTTAGGTAATTAGGCCCATTTTTTAAATTTTTTTTATATGATTTACTCATTTAGCGTCCTTCGTTATGTTAACATTTGTATTCACGTTTGATTTTTTAAAGTCCCTGGTGATAAATTGGACGGAATGGTCAGCGCCGTGGCCATATTCTTAGATTATGTGCAGGAATGCATTGATATGTGTTCTTAATTTTCTTTTCCAGTTCTTTTTTCCCCTCTTGATGAGGTGTTGTGTACGTTTTGAAATGGTGATAGCCCTGATATGGCTGTACACAGTCAGCTGGGTTTTAAACGGTGGGAAAAAGAATTCATTCATCTGTACCAGTCGCCATGGTGTAGTGGTTAACGCAACAAACTGCTGAACTGGAAGGTTGTGGGTTCGAATCCCCATCAGTACTTCAAAAATCATTGTGGGATTTTTCGGCTCTAACCGGCTCCTACCCATAAAAAAAAACGAACTCATTCATTCCTTCATTCATTTATTCATGTATTCATTCATTCATTTATTCATTTGTTCATTCCTTTTTGATGTAGGCTGATTTTTATAGTCTACCATAATATAAATCTGAAACGAAGAAAAATCTTCTGTGTGCCTTCATAAAAATGTAGACTGTACAAATAGATATTTCATATTAAATTGAAAAATAAAAAAAGTTGTTCATGCACATAGAGTAGTGGGGTTAATGTTCCAAGTGCGTATATCATATTTTTGTGTGTATGCATGTTTGTGTGTGTATTTGTGTACATGTTTGTGCATCTCCATTTGTATGTGCACATGTGCATGTGTTTATGTGTGCATGCATTCTATGTCTGGTATGTGTGTGTGTGTGGTGTCTGTGTGCGTGTGTGTATGTGTGTGTGTGTGTGTGTGTGTGTTGTGTGTGTGTGTGTGTTGTGTGTGTGTGTTTGTGATGTGTGTGAGTGTGTATTGTGTGTGTGTGTGTGTGTGGTTGTGTGTGTGTGTGTGTGGTGTGTGCAGCAAGCGCTGATGTCGTTCGAGGAGGAAAAACTGGCGGATGCTCTCAAAGTTCTTCAAGAAACAGAGAAACGTTGTGAAGTCTCTGATGGCTTTGTCAAGTCCTTCAAGCGCAAGTTCTCCAAGAAAAAGAAAACCGTAAGTGAATTTCTTTCTTGAGAGAGAGAAAGAGACAGAAACAGAGACAGACAGACAGACAGACGGACAGAGAAGGAGAGAGAGAGAGAGAGAGAGTGTGTGTGTGTGTCTGTGTGTGTCTGTCTTTCTGTCTGTCTGTGTTTGTGTGTGTCTGTGGTTGTGTATGCGTGTGTGTATGTATGTATGTGTGTGTGTGTTTGTCTGGCTGGCTGGCTGTGTTTGTGTGTGTGCATGTTTTTGTGTGCATGTGCATGTGTGTTTGTGTGTGTCTGTCTGTGATTTTGTGTGTGTGTGTTCGTTATTTCTTTTAACATCTCTTCTCATATGTGCTTTTAGAAGAGTGTGTGTGTCTGTGTTTGTGTGTGTGTGCATGTGTGTGTTTGTGTGTGTGTGTGTGTGTGTGTGTGTGTGTGTCTATCTGTGTTTGTGTATTGTGTATGTATATGTGTTGTTGTCAGTCTGGCTTGTGCTGTAGTCTGTGTGTGTGCTGTTTGTGTGTGTGTGTGTGTGTGTTGTGTGCGCGCATGTTTGTGTGTGTGTGTTGTGTGTGTGTGTGCATGTGTGTGTGGTTTGTTCGTTATTTTTTTAACATCTATTCACACATGTGCTTTTGATGTGTGTATGTGTGTGTGTGCTTTGTTCTATTGTGTGTGTATATGTGTTTGTGTGTGTGTTGTGTGTGTGTGTTGTGATGTGTTGTGTGTGTGTGTGTGTGTGTGCTGGTAAAAAAAAAGTACCATACAACAGGTATGAGCTACACCTGTTTCTTTGACAGTCACATACTCTGTCTTCCTTCATGTCTAACTTAGAAGATGTACATTTTTGACTAATAGTGGTTCCCCTCTTTACGTGCCCATCCCTTTGTCTTACCGCTCCAGGTGTGCGTATGCTTTGTCATTGTGCGTGACTTAGAATATTTCAGTGAATGATGAGAGTGTGTACTTTGATTTGACTGGTACTGTATATCAAGTTAATCAAAGAACATAACTCTTGAGAGTCACGTAGGAATTATCTCCCATATTGCAGAACTTTCAAATCCAACACACTTTGCGCTACCCATTCAGTGTGTTCTGAGCTTACGGTTTTTGTGCTTTGTATCTGCTTCTATGCTAGCTGAATGGGTAGCGCAAAGTGTGTTGGATTTGAGAAGTTCTGCAGTATGGGAGATAATTCCTACGTGACTCTCGAGAGTTATGTTATTTGATTAATATCATAAAAATTCTCCCTAGCCCTGCTTCCCTCTTATTTCTTTGGTATTATATAGCAAGATTTGATACTCTCTGAATTTCATTATGATGATGATGATGATGATGATAGTTATGATGATGATGACAATGATATTGATGGTGATGATGATGATGATGATGAACAGAAGTTTGCACCAATTGATGGATGGGTCAGCTCTGATATGGTATTAATGGCTAGTTTGGCAATAAATAGTGTAATTGATTGGTGATTTAATTGACTTATTTATTGATTGATTGAGTCATGGTTTGACCAGACTTGGAGAACGCTTATAGTTCAGACCAGTGAAAAGTCACAGAAATGCTAGTGAGATATTTCAGCAACAATTTTTCTTTTTATGGAAGCATTTGAAAGACAACATGAGCACTGTCCAGGCTGAAACCTGTATGGAAGGACAAAACATCTCCATGAGACACATCAAGCTCTTATGTGCAATGGTATAGGTATATAATATATTCCATATCTATCTTTCGATATGCATGTGAGATGTGGACCCTGACAGTGGATTTGGAAAAGTAAATCTAAATCATTGAATATTTGAAATGAGGTGTTATCACAAGGTTCTAAACATCACATACATAAATCATATCACTGAGGAACTAGTGCACCAAACCAAACCTGTACATTAGACCGTTTGAAGATCCACTGGCTACAGTTAAAAAAAAACAAAAAAACTACATTCGTATGGCCATGTAGCAAGATCCAGTGGCTTTGCTAAATCAATTCTCCAAGGAAATGTTGAGATAGAAAGAGGAGAGGAATGCAAAAAAATCGATGAATTGACAACTTTGCACAGACAAACCATTTGCAGAGACCAAGGCTTTGTCACATGACTGACAGAACTGGAAGAATTTGAGGAGGGGAAAGCAGTAAACAAATGAATTGACAAAATCACAGAATGGACAGACAACCCGTTTGCGGAGACCCAGGCTGACAGAGCTGGAAGAAGCTGATAAACAGTTCTTAAGTATGGAAGTTGCAGAGACCCAGGCTTTGGCACACAGCTGTCAGAGCTGGAAGAATCTGATGAGCAGTTCTTGAACATGGGGCCCGAATGATCTTCACAGAGTTAACTCTTCACTCCCGCACTCTGTCCACCAACATCCTGCATTGTCAACCATGCCAGCAAAGCAAAAACTTAACCCTTTGACTCCCTCACCCTATCCATCAGCTTCCTGCAGGAATCTGGTGGATAGGGTGAGGCAGTCAAAGGGTTAAGTTTTTGCAGTTGGTGGATAGGGTGCAGGGGTCAAAGGGTTAAGGGAGAAGAAGATAATGAAGCTTTAAAAGATGCCATATGTCAGTAGGGATGTTGAGTACGGACTGCCTTCCTTCTGCTGACTGGTTCACATGCCAGATGCATGCAGACCAAGATGATCTTTTTACTTCTGCTTAGAAATTTGAAGTTTGTTCTAGAGGGTTTCATATCACTCAGACAACTCCCATATGTGCTCTGTCTAATTCTGCCAGCAGTTGTTCTAGAGGTTTCATATCACTCAGACAACTCCATATGTGCTCTGTCTAATTCTGCCAGCAGTTGTTCTAGAGGGTTTCATATCACTCAGACAACTCCCATATGTGCTCCATCTAAATCTGCCAGCAGTTGTTCTAGAGGGTTTCATATCACTCAGACAACTCCCATATGTGCTCTGTCTAATTCTGCCAGCAGTTGTTCTAGAGGGTTTCATATCACTCAGACAACTCCCTATGTGCTCCATCTAAATCTGCCAGCAGTTGTTCTAGAGGGTTTCATATCACTCAGACAACTCCCATATGTGCTCTGTCTAATTCTGCCAGCAGTTGTTCTAGAGGGTTTCATATCACTCAGACAACTCCCATATGTGCTCCATCTAAATCTGCCAGCAGTTGTTCTAGAGGGTTTCATATCACTCAGACAACTCCCATATGTGCTCCGTCTAAATCTGCCAGCAGTGATCTGGCAGACTCCCTGAGCCTTTGCAAACCCTATATGCTGGCAAGGGGGTAAGTGGTTGGGTAGATGGGACCTATGAAACACCAAGCTGACATTGCCAGAATGATTGAAGCATTAGGCAGACAGCGAACAGGTCAGTGTTTATGTTATATGCTGGGATTGAACTTGAAACATGAGATCTTGGTCCGTGGTCCTAACAAAAACAGCCAGCCAGTGTTGGAAAAAAAAAACACCACAATCTTTGACCCATCTGAAGGTCAAGGTCTTGACCTCAATGATCATCCATGAAACAGAACAGTTCACCTGAAAAAGATCTCAAAACAGGACCCAAACAGCTTCTGTTTTTCTTATTTTCTTCATGATCTACTGAGTCAGGCCACATGTGGCAGTGACTGTGGCCATTTTTTCAGATTCCTGCGGGTTGCCGTGGAGTTGGTGGACAGAGGAGTTGTTGACCATGTTCGGAGATTACTAGTAAACTAAATATTCAGCAAAGTTTAATACCAAAATAAACTTTCGCTTGTCCATTTTTAATGCTCAGTGTTGTCCATGTAGAAAACAGAATGTCTTCATGACATGTTTCTTGAATATTGATGTACATAATAAAACTGTCATTGATTAGAATATTGTCTTATGTGTTTTGTAAGTTATAG
>JAPXFY010000033.1:12627928-12657928 GCA_030674185.1 Monoplex corrugatus
ACCTATGTTATATGCGGCAGAAATATGGGGTACGTCAAGGCTTGCTGTTATAGAGACAGCCCACTTATTTGGATGCAAACGTCTATTGAGTGTAAGCAATAAAACACCAAACTATATGATATATGGAGAAACCGGGAGGTATCCTTTATACATTGAGAGTACCATTGCAGCTGCGATACTGGTTAAAAATCATTAAATTGCCAGCATCAAGATTACCAAAACAAGCTTACACCATGCTCTTAAATAGCCTAGATGGAAAGCAAAAGAGTGAAAATAAGAATTGGGCTAGAAATGTTAAAGAGTGTCTAGAAGAGTACGGATTTCAAGAAGTATGGATAAATGGCGTGACTAAAGAGTCAAGTTTCTTGGCCTCTTTTAAGCAAAAAATGATAGGGCGATTTAAAGAAGAATGGAACAGTAAAATACTCAACAGCGATAGATATTCTGCCTATCGCCAATTTAAATCACTCCTTGAACCAGAAAAATAAGCTATGCACAAAAAGTTAAGGATCACCTGCACAAAAATTCATAACTTTCAAAATAAGAAAGCCAATGCGTTGAAGTTTGGCAAACATTTAATTCCATGCTTTAGTGATAACGATACACAATTGCCTTCAATTTCGAGCAATCGTTTGGTGTGTACATTTGATCAAAGTGGGTAGTATCGAAATTTGATTTCCCAAAGTCATTGAAATCACAAGACAGGGCATTCTGATGCTCCCAAAAGTTCAGTAATGCGTGTAACCGCCATGGCTGTTCTGGCACTCGACGCAGCGAGTCCTCATCGAGTTGACCAGGTTGGTGAAGATCCTCTGTGGAAGCGCCTGCCACTCAGCCTGCAGCATCTGGTAGAGGTGTTGGGCATCCCTGGGAGGGGAGTGGTTGCTCCTCACTTTGCGATCCAGCTCATCCCAGAGGTTCTCAATCGGGTTGAGATCGGGACTGCATGCTGGCCACTCCATTCTGTTGACTCCAGACTGCTGCAGGAAGTCGTTGACCACCCTTGCCTGTGGGGGCGAGCGTTGTCATCCTGGTAGACAGCCGTCGGTCCCATCTGCTGCAGTGTAGGCACAGCCAGCGGTCGAAGGATCTCATCCCGGTATCGGAGGCCAGTCAGGTTACCCTGTACATGATACATGGGTGTTCTGTGGTGAAGGCTGAAGGCCCCCCAGACCATTACAGAACCTCCACCAAAGGCCACCTTTTCTTGGACAGTGGTGTCAATAAAGCGTTGCCCTGGGCGCCTCCAGACCCTCAGTCGGCCGTCGTTGTGGTTCATGGTGAAGCGTGATTCATCACTGAACAGGACCTGGGACCATTGCTGACGTGTCCACCTCACGTGACGTCTGCAGAAGGCGCGGCGTGCTGCCCTATGGGCTGGAGTTAAGCGTGGCCGTACAGCTGGGCGACGAGAACGGAGGTTAAACCCATGAAGGCAGTTCCGTATGGTCTGCTGGCTGATGTTGATGTTAGTAGCCACCCTCAGCTGCCTTCGAATGATGCTGGAAGAGGCTGTTCTTGTCTGCAGGGCTTGTCGTTCAATGAGACGATCTTCACGTGGGTTTGTCTTCTTCGGTCGACCAGATCTGCGTCTTTCATGGACCCTCCCAGTGGCTGTGAAGCGTTGAATCAGTCTGACAATGACCGAGATGGACACCTGAAGTCGCCTGGCCACTTCTCGCTTGGGAACACCATCTTGGAACCATGCAACAGCTCGTCCCCTCTCAAACTCGCTCAATTTTCGTCGTGGAGGCATTGTCAGATCAGGCCTACTACTGGTGGAATGTCTTCTTATAAAGCCAAGCAAGAGACAGCATCTCACACATAAACAGCAGTGCTTGCACGTGCATAATGGTTTTTCCATCTGGCTTGTGCAATGTGTTCAGGCAGAACGGTCCAAAACAAGGTCCTTTTTCGCAAGTTTCCGCTTTTCCGTTTGCGGCCAAGCTCAGTAGTAGAGAATCCCGTGCAATTTTCGCACTAACACAACATCGCCCACTTACAGCTGAACAAGAATTCATAACAATTTGGCTGCACTGAGAAATAAATAACAGTAGCGAACTGAGTTTATTACGCACCTGTTTTCTCATAGTGATCCTTAACTTTTTGTGCGTAGTGTATATCAATGACGTAACTATAAAAAAATTTCGTGATTGCCTGATCAGATTCAGATTAGGCATAAACGAATTGGGTGTAAACAGTCGATATTTAACAGAAAACTATGTTAGAAAAAGCTCCCCCTTTTGTGTCCAAATATTTTAGAAGATGAATCCCATTTTCTGTTCGATTGTCCAGTCTATAAAGACATCAGAAATAAGCATTTACAAGGAATCATTGGAAACAGCACTGATCCCTCATGGAGTATGGCCCTAACGTGTACAAATTCAGAACATTCCAGAAAATTGGCGATGTTCATATTTTATGCTTTGAAGCTTCGAGAACAGGTAACAGTATAAAAATTGTCTGTACATTGCTACTACAAAATGGACGACGAATGAAAAGTATGGAAGATGTATGTTAACAATGTAATTCCCTCCCCCCAATCCCTGGTTTGTGTATGGGTCGGTGGCCTTCACAATAAACCATGTGTCAGTCTCTCTCTCTCTCTCTCTCTCTCTCTCTCTCTCTCTCTCTCTCTCTCTCTCTCTCTCTCTCTCTCTCTCTCTCTCTCTCTTCTCTCTCTCTCTCTTTTGGGTGGGGGTGGGGTGGGGTCTTGTTTTCTGTATCACCTTTATGGCCACAGAAACTGCTACAGTTTTTATAATGCAGTGATGAGGAGGAGGAGAATAAACGTGATGCTGTGGAGTTCCATCTATGATTGAGACTCTGTGATAGGGCTGTACTCTAGGTTTACTGTCATAATATATCCTGGCATCAACCAGGCCCAAGAGATACGGACACCTGCGGTGTCAATCAGAAGATTTGAGTACCACCCTGAATAATGTGTCTGTGAAGTGGATTACCTTGACTGTGTGGTCCCAGTCTTTCCTGTGATCCTATAGCGTGCTTAACTCTGGGTAGGAACTGGTTAGAGCCGAAAAATCTACAATGATTTTGAATGGACTGACGGGATTCGAACCCAGAGCCATCCAGCTGTAGTCCATTGCATTGACCATGACACCACAGCGACTGGCATCTATATATTTATTCATTTGTTGTCGATGTTTGTTATAACTGGTTGATGCACCCCCATGGGGATGCCGGGGGCTCTTTCAGTATAAATAGTATCCCCACCTTCTGGAAAATCTGTGTTAGAAATTTCCTCTTTTCTGTCTTGCTGGTCCATTCACCTGTATGTGTTCAGTATAGTCAACGTATTTTCTCTTTTGATTGATATTTGGGTACCTGTGTTATGTGTATTTTTGGCTCAAGAGACATGAGTTATGTGGAAGCCATTTTAGGTAATTTAGGCCTGTTTTTATATATGATTTAGCGTCCTTAGTTATGTTTAACTTCATATTCAGGTTTATTTTTTAAATCCCCTGTGTGATAAATTGGACGGAGTTGGAAACGCCAAAGGCATGTCTTTAGGTTATGTGCGCATATACATTGATATGTACTTAATTTTCTTTTTTTTTTTTTTTCATGTTGAAGTATTGTGTGTGTTTTGAAACAATTTTAGCCCTGATATGGCTGTATGCAGTCAGCTGGACTTTAACCCTTTGACTCCCGCACCCTGTCCACCAGCTTCCTGCATTGCTAAGCATGCTAGCAAAGCAAAAAGTTAACTCTTTGATTCTCTCAAAGGGTTAAACAAAAATAACAGTAACAGTGTCTGTTTGTTGCAGGCGGAGAAGTTCAAGAAGGACCCCCCGACTAAAGAACACTGTCGGTTACTGACTCTGGAGTTGATCTTTCTGTGGCATACCTTGCCTACATGTAGTCATGAGGACCTCCGTCGTCTTCTGGAGGGTAGGTACAAGTCTCTGTGTGTGTGTGTGTGTGTGTGTGTGTGTGTGTGTGTGTGTGTGTGTGTGACTCTGGAGTTGATCTTTCTGTGGCATACCTTGCCTACATGTAGTCATGAGGATCTCCGTCATCTTCTGGAGGGTAGGTACAGCTGTGTGTGTGTGTGTGTGTGTGTCTCTGTGTGTGTGTCTCTGTGTGTGTGTCTCTGTGTGTGTGTGTGTCTCTGTGTGTGTGTCTCTGTGTGTGTGTGTGTGTGTGTGTGTGTGTGTGTGTGTGTGCGCGCTGCGCGCGCTGCGCGGGTGTGTGTGTGTGTGTGTGTGTGTGTGTGTGTGTGTGTGTGTGTGTGTGTGTGTGTGTGTGTGTGTGTGTGTGTGTGTGTGTGTGTGTGTGTGTGTGTGTGTGTGAGACTCTGGAGTGTGATCTTTCTGTGGCATACCTTGCCTACATGTAGTCATGAGGATCTCCGTCGTCTTCTGGAAGGTAGGTACAACTCTGTGTGTGTGTGTGTTTGTGTGTGTGCGTGCGTGCGCGCGCGCATTGATCTTTCTGTGGCATATCTTGCCTACATATAGCCATGAGAATCTCCGTCGTCTTCTGGAAGGTAGAGACAACTCTGTGTGCATGTGTGTGTGTGTCTGTGTTCTGTGTGTGTGTGTGTGTCTGTGTGTGTGTGTGTGTGTGTGTGTGTGTTGGCGATCATGGCCCTCCATACGAATCTAAATCTTGTCGCTGCAGGTGCATCTCCCACCCTCTTTGTCTTCATCCGCTGTGCAAGTCTATCCAGTATTTTCTCCCTGGGTCTACCTGGTGGTCTTTTTCCATCCAGCTTTCCCGTTGTGACTAAGTGCTCCAATTTCTCTTGCCTCATGAAATATCCTGTAAATGTTGCTTTGTGTGATACATGTGTGCATGTATTCTGTGTGCTTACATGCATCCAAGAAAATATTGCTCAGACTCACATACACATACATGTATACACACACACACACATTCTTCAGCTCCTCCACCTTATTAATTTATTTTATTTATTTATTTATTTATTTATTTATTTATTTATTTATTTATTTATTTATTTATTTATTTATTCATTTATTTATTTATGTATTCATTCATTCATTTCATGTAGTCAATAATGTATTTATTTATTTGTTATTTTTTCATCTATCTATCTGTCTGTCGTCTGTCTGTCTGTCTATTTTCTGTCTTGTATCTGTCTATCTTCTCTCATCTTCTGTCTCTTCTTCTATCTATTATCTATCTATCTATCTATCTATCTCATCTATCTGTCTATCTATCTATCTATCTATCTTTCTATCTATCTATCTATCTATCTTATTATTTATTGTTATTTATATCTATTTTTTCATTGATATATTTGTTTTTGTTTGTTTGTTTATGCATATATTTATCTGTGTATGTATGTGTTTATTTATTCATGTGTTTCTTTATTTATTCGTTCATTTATTTATTTGTTTGTTTATGTATTTATCTATCTTTTCATATATTTATGTATGTATTTATTTATTTATTTATTTCAGTATGTGACATGCAGACAGACCCCAAGGTGTTCCACCTGAAGTGTCTGCTGGAAGGAGCTGTGTACAAAGAACTGGGGCAAGAGGAAATGTCTGAACAGGTCAGTGACACATCACCTGTTAACCGTCACCCCACTTCCATTCGTCTTTAACCCTTTGACTCCCACACCTGTCCTTAGCATCCTGCGTTGTCAACCATGCTAGCAAAGCAAAACCTTAACCCTTTGACTCCAACCTGTCCATCAGCATCCTGCGTTGTCAACCGTGCTAGCAAAGCAAAACCTTAACCCTTTGACTCCCATACCTGTCCATAGCATCCTGCGTTGTCAACTGCTAGCAAAGCAAAACCTTAACCCTTTGATCCCACCCTGTCCATTAGCATTCTGCGTTGTCAACCATGCTAGCAAAGCAAAACCTTAACCCTTTGATTCCCATACCCTGTCCATCAGCATCCTGCTTGTCAACCGTGCTAGCAAAGCACTACCTTGATCCATACCCTTACATCCTTTGTACGTCCCAGCAACCCTTATACCTTCCCCAGCTTCCTGGTAGATAGGGTGAGGAAATCGTAGGGTCAAGTTTTTGAAGTTGATAGATAGGGTGCGGGAGTCAGAGGGTTAAGTATAACCCCTCCACAAGTTACCATGGTGCAGTGGGTACTGCTACAAACTACCCACTGAATGGTTGTGGGTTCATATCTTTTCAGTCCTGTCAAAAGCAGTGTGGGATTTTTCTTTCCCGGCTTCTACTCAAAGTTGAGTGTGGTATGGGCTCATTGGGAAGATTTGTTCCATACAGTTGTGTGTCATCCACTTTATAGATGTTCCCTTGAAGGGAAGGTTTGTTCCACACTGTTGTGTGTCATCCACTTTATAGATGTTCCCTTGAAGGGAAGGTTTGTTCCACACAGTTGTGTGTCATCCACTTTATAGATGTTCCTTGAGAACATGGTTCAAATATCCTGACCAACACCACAGTTGTCTGTATCTCTCAGGCCCGATCGACGCCAGGATATGTGGTATGATAGTTAGCGCAGAGTTTAGCGCTGTCCCACAGTCTTAATCCTAGATGGAACTCCATAGCATCATCATGATTAATATTCTCATTGTCATAATCATCACAGCGTTGTGAAATTGTCCCAGTTTCTGTGGCCATTAAGGAGTGTAGAAAATAGAACAAAGAGAAAAAAAATCAGTGAGCACAAATTCACCCTTTGACGCCTGCTCCCTATCAACCAACTGTCATAGTATTTGTACATAATTTCATAACTGGATCACAGAGTGATTAGGTCAGGTATATGTAAATTTTCAAAGTATGGCAGCATTTACTTTTTTAAAGTTGTTAGGAATTCTCCTTATTTATGAGTCGTTTTGTACATGCGTCTATGAAAATGTTGCTCGAAATGCAGGAAAAAAAACTTCTTCATTTATTTTTCTGGAACAAATATTCATAAAAGAGAAGTTCAGGATCACAACTGCACTTTCCAGTAAAAGCAGAGGGTTAAGGGTGAGGGGGGGGAGGAAAGAAAAAAACTACATGATACATCCATACATTGTTGGCTTTTCAGTAGACAGGAGATTGTCAGTATGTTTTGTTTCTTTCTCTCTGTGTTTGTTAGCATCTTGTGTTTTTTTTGTTTTGTTTGTTGATTCTTTCTTGTTCTTTGTTTTGTTGCTTTTTCTCTCTTGTCTATCTCCTCTCTCTCTCTCTCTTTCTCTCTCTCTCTCTCTCTCTCTCTCTCTCATCTCTCTCTCTCTCTCTCTCTCTCCTCTCTCTT
The DNA here is from genome assembly GCA_030674185.1 of Monoplex corrugatus. Lineage (NCBI taxonomy): Eukaryota > Metazoa > Mollusca > Gastropoda > Littorinimorpha > Ranellidae > Monoplex > Monoplex corrugatus. Next base: position 12,635,150 of record JAPXFY010000033.1, read on the forward strand.
ACTAATTCTCTCTCTCTGTTAGTAATCTCTCTCTCTTGTTATAATCTCTCTCTCTCTCTCTCTCTAGTAATCTCTCTCTGTTAGTAATCTCTCTCTCTCTTTTTAGTAATTCTCTCTCTCTTGTTAGTAATTCTCTCCTTTGTTAGTAATTCTCTCTCTCTCTTCTCTCTCTTTGTTAGTAATTCTCTCTCTTTTAGTAATCTCTCTCTTTTAGTAATTCTCTCATTCTCTCTCTCTCTCTCCTCTCTCTCTCTCTCTCTCTCTCTCTCTCTCTCTCTCTCTCTCTCTCTCTCTCGGTTTTTTTGTTTTTTGTTTTTTTACCGTCTAGCCCATAATTTGTCCCGTGGAGATACCGGGGGCTCTTTCAGTATGAACAGTATCCCCACCTTCTGGAAATTCTGTGCTTGGAATTTCCTCTTTTCTGTCACTCTCCTTGTTTCTGCCTTGTTCCTTTGCTTTCTGTCATCTCTACCTATCATTTTCTGCCTTAATGGTCCATTCACCTGTATGTGTTCAATAAAGTCTTATGTACTTTTTCTTAGGATTGATAATTGGGTACATGTATAAGTGCATTTTTGGCTCTAGGGAGGTGAGATGCGGAAGCAGTTTTAGGTCATTTACGCCCGTTTTTATATATGTTTTGGTGTCTTTAGGTATGCTTATATTTGTATTCAGGTGTTTTTTTTTCAAATCCCCTGTGTGATGAATTGGATGGAGTGGTCAACACGGGGGCATGTCCTTTGATTATGTATGCGAATGCATTGATATGTTACTTAATTTTCTTTTTTTTTCCTGTTGAGATTTTGTATGTTTTGAAGCGATTATAGCCCTGATATGGCTCTCCACAGTTGGCTGGGCTTTAACAACAATAACAATAACAATCCAGTGGTAGTGTTCTTTTCTTCTCCAGTGAGATATGGTTTACATTTTGAGATGGTTATAACCCTGATATGGCTCTGCGCAGTCGGCTGGATTTAAACAACAATAACAATAACAACCAAGTGGTAGGTGTTCTTTTTCTTTTCTCCAGTGAGATATGGTTTACATTTTGAGATGGTTATAACCCTGATATGGCTCTGCGCAGTCGCTGGGACTTAAACAACAATAACAGTGAATAAAACAACAACAGCGCATGATTGTGTCTGACATTTGCTCATTGTTTTCTCTTTTCGCACAGTGCCTGAAGGAAGCCTGGCTCGACATCAGGGGAAGAAGGAGGACGCTCACGTCGCGGCCTTTGCCCTCTTTGAACTGGCCGCCATTTACATGAAAACACCATCAGTATGTGTGACTGTTTCGTCCTGTCATTTTAACGTTGTCAAATGTCCAATTGTGATATGATGTGTGACTGTTTTGTCTTGTTGTTTTACGTTGTCAAATGTCCAATTGTGATATGATGTGTGACTGTTTCGTCTTGTTGTTTTTACGTTGTCAAATGTCCAGTTGTGATATGATGTGTGACTGTTTCGTCTTGTTGTTTTTATGTTGTAAAATGTCCAGTTGTGATATGATGTGTGACTGTTTTGTCTTGTCGTTTTATGTTGTCAAATGTCCAGTTGTGATATGATATGTGACTGTTTTGTCTTGTGTTTTTACATTGTCAAATGTCCAGTTGTGATATGATATGTGACTGTTTTGTCTTGTATTTTTACATTGTCAAATGTCCAGTTGTGATATGATTGTGACTGTTTTGTCTTGTTGTTTTTACGTTGTCAAATGTCCAGTTGTGATATGATATGTGACTGTTTTGTCTTGTTGTTTTTATGTTGTCAAATGTCCAGTTGTGATATGATGTGTGACTGTTTTGTCTTGTTGTTTTTATGTTGTCAAATGTCCAATTGTGATATGATGTGTGACTGTTTTGTCTTGTTGTTTTTATGTTGTCAAATGTCCAGTTGTGATATGATGTGTGACTGTTTTGTCTTGTTGTTTTTACGTTGTCAAATGTCCAGTTGTGATATGATGTGTGACTGTTTTGTCTTGTTGTTTTTATGTTGTCAAATGTCCAATTGTGATATGATGTGTGACTGTTTTGTCTTGTTGTTTTTACGTTGTCAAATGTCCAGTTGTGATATGATGTGTGACTGTTTTGTCTTGTGTTTTACGTTGTCAAATGTCATGTTGTGATATGATGTGTGACTGTTTTGTCTTGTTGTTTTTTACATTGTCAAATGTCTAATTGTGATATGATGTGTGACTGTTTTGTCTTGTATTTTTACGTTGTCAAATGTCCAATTGTGATATGATGTGTGACTGTTTCATAAGTCATGTCAGTGTGTGGTGGTTTTTGGAAGCATGAACACAACCAGCATGCATGCTTACTGAAGACAGAGTATGCAGACTGTGTAACCACATAATGCCTGCACGGTGTGGGCAAAACAGTGTCCATGCATCCATGGAAAATCAGAGCATTAGAATATTGATAATGATGGTAATAATCATTATGATGATAATTATTATTATTATAGTAATAATAACAGACATTACTTCACGGTGGGGGCAGAACAATGTTCATACATCCATGGAAAATCAGAACATTAGAATAATGATAGTGATGATAATAATAATTATGATAATTATTATTATAGTATGATAGTAGTAATAGACACCAACATGGTGTGGGCAAAACAATGTCCATGCATCAGTGGAAATCAAACATTAGAATAATGATAATGATGATAATAGTAACTATGGTAAGTACTATTATTACAATAATAGTTATAGTAATCATCACCATCATCTATCATCAGAAGGAGGAGGAGGTTGATAATAACCATGATAACGATGATAATTGTAATGATAATGACAACTGATGGGCTGTCAAGTAGACGATTCATTTGTTGAATAATGATATTTGATTTGATTAATATTGATTGATTGTGGTTGGTTGATTGATTGATTGATTGGTGATCGATACTGATTGATTAATTGATTGACTCATAAGAAATGGATCTCCAGTGGTCTTTTACAAACTCAGTCTATCCCCACCTCAGTAAATAATGTGTTTTGTTTTGTGTGTGGTGTTGTGTGTGTGTGTGTGTGTGTGTGTGTGTGTGTGTGTGTGTGTGTGTGTGTGTGTGTGTGTGTGTGTGTGTGTGTGGTGTGTGTGTATGTGTGTGCTGTGTGTGTGTGTGTGTGTGTGTGTGTGTGTGTGTGTTATTTATTGTGTGTGTGTGTATTGTGTGTGTGTTTAATTGTGTGTGTGTTGTGTGTATATGTGTATGTATGTGTGTGTCTTGTGTGTGTGTGTATGTGTTGTGTGTGTGTGCTGTGTGTATGTGTGTGTCTTTGTGTATATATGTGTATGTGTGTGTGTGTGTCTGTGTAGTGTGTTATTCTTACGGTCGTTCCTTGATTTAACGTCTTTTCACTATAAGTGATATAAGATGGGTGTATATATGTATATATGTGTGTGTGTGCGTGTGTATATATGTATATATTGTGTGTGTGTGTGCGTGTGTATGTGCATGCGCATGTGTGTGTATGTGTGTATGTATATATGTGTGTGTGTATATGTGTGTGTGGTGTGTGTGTGTCACTGTATGTTGTGTTGTGTGTGTCTCTGTGTGACTTTGTGTGTGTGTCTCTGTGTGTATGTGTATATATATATATAAATATATATGTGTGTTTTTATACAGGGGTTGTTTGAGAAAAGATTAGACATGACTGATCAGTAAGTATTTCCTGGGCTGTGAAACGTCGTCAATCAATAGTCGGCCTCTTTACATCTCAGGGGATGATAGTCTGTACCAGGAGGCATTGTGGTCATGACGTGCACTTTCTGCTGTGGCTGTGCAGGCCGATTCTTGAGTGGCAATCTCTGTCACATCTGCCACATACAAACTGAGTCGCTGTTGTCTGGTTTCTGGAACGTTGCTTGCGAAGAGCCCTTTTCTCATCTGCGCTTTCTGCTCTCCTCCTCTCTGCATTCACAACGCCTTGCTGAACGGCTGTCCTCCATGCCACCCTGTCTTCCGCCAGAGTCTCCCAAGAGCCTGGGTCAATCCCTGTTCTAAGTTAGACATGTTTCATAGTTCTATGTGAAACACAGTAACGATAACTGATAATAATAAAACATGAATATTTGTGTCATGTGGGTCATGATGATTTCATTTGTAGCTGCAGAGTATACTCTCCATGTTGTCTGTCTTGGTCTGGTTTGGTTTGGAGGGGGGGTTAGCCTGGGTGGGTGTTTCTTTGTTTCTTTTCCGTTTTTTTTTTCTTTTCGTTTGTTCTAACGACGCATATCTTTTTTAACAGAACAAAGCAATGGCCAAGGATCACCTTCAACAGATTAAGGTAAGGTGGATGCAAGAGAGAGAGAGAGAGCTGTGTGTTGTGTATGTGTGTGTGTGTGTGTGTGGGGGAGGTGTGTGTGTGTGTGTGTTGTGTGTGAGGGAGGGTGTGTGGTGTGTGTGTGTGTGATGTATGTATTTTTTGAGAGAGAGAGAGAGAGGAAGAGAAAAGAGAGAGAGGAGTTTGTGTGTGTGTGTTGTGGCAGGCAATCTTAATTTGGGTATGGTGTGTAGAGAGAGAGAATGCGTGATAGTGTGTGGAGAGTTTGTAGTGTGTGTTGTGGAGTCATCTTATGTGTGATGGTGTATGTAGAGAGACAGAGTCAATCTTAACTTGACAGACTGAAAAATAGAGTGTAATGTAGAGAGACAGAGTCAATCTTAACTTGACGACTGAAAATAGAGTGTAAGTAGAAGACAGAGTCAATCTTATTGACAGACTGTAGGGTAAGAGAAAAGAGTCAATCTATCTTGAAGACTGAAAATAGAAAATGTGTAAGTGAAATAGACTGTTGAGAATAGAGTGATATAAACAGAGTCATCTTGCTGACAACTGAAAATAGACAGTGGATATTGAGACAGAGTCAATTTAGTTGACAGACTGAAAAACGTTGTATTGTGAGATAGTCATCAGTATATGAAATAGATTTGAATAGAAAAACAGAATCATTTTTTGCTTTACGATAGAATTGTATAGAAACAGACACTGTTTGAGACATTATGTCGGTATAGTGCAAGTCAATCTTAGTTTGACAGACTGGAAAACAGGATGTAAATGTAGTGAGAGAGTCAATTGAATATCAGATCTGACCAAAAACACCTATTGCATTCATTCATTCGTTATTGTTACATTTTCACAGGACAACTACAAAGACTACGATTTTGAGAACAGACTGAGCGTGCGTGTGAACAACGCTTTGAAACAACTGAAACGAGGCTACGGAACCAATGTCTGAAATCTCCCGATACTGTCGACAACTAGTGGAAATACAGTACAAAACACAACGCTTGAATTTCAGGTTTTGTTGAATCTACATCGATGACCAGTCAGCGACAGTGGATGACAGTACAGAATACGAAACTTGAATTTTGTGATTTTTGTTGACCAGTCAACGATGTAGAAACACAGTGTCATACACTAAACATGAAGTTTTTGGTGATTGTTGTTTCAAAGCTGTATTGCTTGTACTATTGTGCTCAATTTTTGAAAGAAGAAGTGGAGTTTTTCTCTTCTCTGTCTCTCTTTGAGTCTTCCTCCCTCTTTCTTGGAGTCCTTTATCGTTCCGTCTCTGAATGGATAGATGGTAGGCATGGAGTGTTATGTATGCATGGCTAGCATCAGTTGCATAATCTCACATGCTCCCCCCCCCCCCCTCTCCCTACTTTTGTGTATGGGACAGAGGACTTTATGTTATAGTAAATCTAATAATGACAGAGTGTTGTCTTTTGTGCCATCTCTGTCACCTTTCTACCTCTCTCTTGAACTGTGAAATGTGAATATTGTTGTTATTTGTGATTAAAGAATAATGTGATGGTTTTGATTTTTTCTTCCTGTGGTATTGATTTTTTTTTCTCCCTATTCCCCCTGTCCTGCGCTCTTCATTCCATAGCCCTGACCCCTCCCCTCTGACCCCTGCCCTCTTTTTCATAGACCACCCTCCCTCTTTGACCTGCTCCCGCCATTAGGCCTGACCCCTGCCCCTCCTCTCTTGCTGACCTCTGACCCCCCTGCCTTCTTTATTCCATAGGCCTGACCCTCTCCCTCCTCCCATACTGACCTCTGACCCCCTGCCCTTCTCTTGCCCATCCATAGGGAACTGCAAGGACAACGTAGGCGGACGGACACTTTTTTCCCCCTTTGGCACAAGCCCACCAAAGGTGAAGTGGTGTGCACAAAGCAATTAAAGTTGATATTGTGATGATGGTGGAAGACGAAAAGAAACATTGTACGTCCAAACCCATCGATTTTCTGTACATCCAATCTGACCCAACCTCTCTGGCGATGTTTTCCCATGCAGCTGTAAGTTTGTCTCTGTAGTGATCTTTATATCTTCATCATCCTTCTCGTAAATGCAAGTCCTTGATCTCACAGCAGCAATAAGCTTCTCGGTGTCTGTGTTGTTTTTTGCCAGAAAGATAATTCGGTGTGAAATCAAGAGAAGAGATCAGTCCCTTAACCCAGACAGAAGGACAAAATCCTGCAAGCACGACCGGAGAATTTCCATCCATGTACCGGCGGGCCTGGCCGGGCTTACTATAAACACTTTCAGTCGCCATTGAGAACAAACAGAGGTTTGCTGTACACGATCTTTTTGACGGGAAACATCCATGGCCGTCCAGACTCTATGAACACTCTTTCTGTCACAGTGAGAACAAATAGGGGTTTGCTGTACACAGTCTTTTTGACGGGAAACATCCGTGGCTGTCCGGGCTTACTGTGAATGCACCTTTAATCTTTCCATGGTATTGATACTGATACATATCTCCCCCAGTCCCTTGCCATTACCCTTCTCAGACACGTTAAAAACTGGTGCTGTTGTCTTGTGATGTTGCGTTAGACAATTCAGGAAGAGTCAGAAACATTGATGATTGTATAAAGACCTGCATATTTAAAAAGATCAGTTCTAGTAGATAGTTTTGGTGTTGGTTTTTTTTTCCTTCATTTTTATGTGTGTGTGTTTGGGGGTAGGGTTTTTTTGTCATTGTTGCTGTTATTGTGTTTTGTTATTACAGAAAGATTAGCCTTGATAGTTGTCTTCTGTTCCCTCCATCCCCAGAATTGAGAAGAACAAAAAAAAAAAAAATGGTCGAACAATTTTGATTCATTTTTGGTTGGAATGCATGCATGAAAACCAAAGAAATCTTTGGTAGTGTACATTTTCTTTCCTTGTGATCCCTGTAAACCTTTGACTCCCGCACCTTATCCACCAGCTGCAAAAACTTAACCCTTTGATTCCCTCACCCTATCCTCCAGCTTCCTGCAGGAAACTAGTGGATGGGTAAGGGAATCAAAAGGTTAAGTTTTTGCTTTCTAACATGGTTGGCAATGCACGATGCTGATGGGCAGGGTGCAGGAGTCAAAGGGTTAAGGTATGGGTCAGGAGTGTTGAAATGTATGTACATACACTTTCCTACTTAAAATGAATGTTCTCTTGTGATGGGTTCATTCAAAGCACTGGAAAAACTTGAAGATTAGAAATCCATGACTTTGTAGTGTGGTGCTACTTCATCGTGTGTCTTATCAATCATTTTGCATTCCATGATATAATATATAGGTGTTATTGTGTTTAGAATTCCATATGTGTAATATTTTGGTGTTTGTCGTTGTATTTGAATTCCATATGTGTATTATTTAGGTGGTATTGTGGACATGTATTTTACACTGTATTATGCGATCATGTATCCTTGTTTGTATTGTCCCTCCGTATTCATAAGACGTAGGCTTAGCATGATCACTGAAGTGGAGAACTCACTTTTATTTGTATTATATTGAATTGTGTTATGTTGTGTTGTGTTGTGTTGTGTTGGGTTGTGTTTTGTTGTGTTGTGTTGTATTGTGTATTATCGTATTTATTGCATTGCATAATATTGTATTGTTTTATATTGTATCATAACAATATGTTGTTTTGTATTTGTACTGTATTTGTATTGCAATGTATTCGTCTTTTTATTTGTATTTTTGCATTGCATGGCATTGCATTGCATTGTATTGTATCATATCGTATTATATCATGTTTTATTGCATTGTCTTTTTTTCCTGTTGCAGTTGCGTGGAAGTAGTTCTTTTTTTCTGATACATGAAAGTATATGCAATTATATAATAACCACATACACATTTATAAGCACAGGAAGGCAACATTGATCAATAAATAAACAAGACTTCATAGTCAACATCTTCCTGTCAGAGATATACTATCTATATGAAGTGATGTTAATAAATTGTGCCAGGCATTAATTTGATTTATGAAAAAAGAAAGTATAGTAAACGTGTGCATTCCATGTAATTTGAAATAAGAGTGTGTGCATTTCATGTAATGTGAAATATAAGTAAGCGTGTACATTTCATATAATGTGAAATACAAGTAAGCGTGTACATTTCATGTAATGTGAAATACAGGTAAGCGTGTACATTTCATGTAATGTGAAATAACCATGTATGTGAATGCGTGTACATTTCATTAATGTGAAATACAAGTAAGTGTGTACATTTCATGTAATGTGAAATACAAGTAAGCGTGTACATTTCATATAATGTGAAATACAAGTAAGCGTGTACATTTCATGTAATGTGAAATACAAGTAAGCGTGTACATTTCATGTAATGTGAAATACAAGTAAGCATGTACATTTCATGTAATGTGAAATACAAGTAAGCGTGTACATTTCATGTAATGTGAAATACAAGTAAGTGTGTACATTTCATGTAATGTGAAATACAAGTAAGCGTGTACATTTCATGTAATGTGAAATACAAGTAAGCGTGTACATTTCATGTAATGTGAAATACAAGTAAGCGTGTACATTTCATGTAATGTGAAATACAAGTAAGCGTGTACATTTCATGTGATATAAAATACGAGTAAGCGTGTACATTTTATATAATGTATATGCTGTCTGTGGCATTATATCCATTTGTTATTATAACAATATTCCTTAAAAAAATTGGGTTGCCATCTTTAGGGACAAGTACATCATCACTACACAGTGCCACTTTTTGGCAGACCTGTCGACCCCTTTAACATTCATAAAGCTGGACTCAAGCAAAAGTGAGCAGAGCAGACAACGTGTAAAAGAAGCAGAATACATATCCATATAATTCCCCCTGTGGGGATGCCAGGGGCTCTTTCAGTATAAACAGTATCCCACCTTCTGGAAATTCTGTGCTAGACATTTCCTCTTTTCTGTCACTCTCTTTGTTTCTGCCTTGTTCCTTTGATTCTGTCATTCTTCTTAATGGTCCATTCACCTGTATGTGTTCGATAAAGTCTTACATACTTTTTCTTGGGATTGATAATTGGGTACATGTATTAAGTGCATTTTTGGCTCTTATGCGAAAGCAGTTTTAGGTAATTTATGCCGTTTTTATATGTTTTGGTGTCCTTAGTATCCTTACATTTGTATTCAGGTGTTTTTTTTAAATTCCCTGTGCGATAAATTGGATTGAGGGTCAATGCCAGGGGCATCTCCTTAGATCATGTGCGCGAATGCATTGATATGTGTACTTAATTTTCTTTACTTTTTTGGTCCTGTTGAAATTTTATATGTTTTGAAGCGGCTATAGCCTTGATATGGCTCTGCACAGTCGGCTGGGCTATAAACAACAATAACAATGACAATAACTTACATAATTTACTGCAATTCAGTTTCAATTTCTCAAAGATGAATAAAGAACAAATAAAGAGCAAAAGACACAAAATAGGGGAAAAAAACAGCAAGAGAAAAATCATCAAGGAAGTTTAACTCTCCTGAAATAGCGAAGGCAGACGTTGAAAACTGGCCAGGTATGGTTGTGTGGTGTCATTGTATTCATTGTGACAGATACTGCGGTAAAGTGATTAAGACATTGATCTTCCAGTTGGGAGACTTGGACTCAAACCTGTCTGATGGATAAAGGCTGTACATTTTTCCAGTCTCCTAGGAGAACATACATCAGACTTACTAGCGCCTGAACCGCTTTGTGGGGAAACACATAGGAAACTTAAAATACTCAGGTTAAAGATCCCGTAAGCGATGTCTGTGTTTGATGGCTTCTGGAATATGTAAACACCCAGCACACTCACCCCCAGGTATAATTTCCTTAACCCTTTAACTCTCACCCCTGTCCACCAGCAACCTGCAATGTCAACCATGCTAACAAAGCAGAAACTTAACCCTTTGACTCCCTCACTCAACTCTTTGACTCCATCACTCTATCCACCAGCTTCCTGCAGGAAGCTGGTGGATAGGGTGAGGGATCAAAGAGTTAACAAGAAACACCACAAGGATGCAGATCAGACCCGGAGCACCAATGCCTCACCACTCTCAGGACACTCGCCTCCCAAGCCTCCGAGGCCTATTGACAGTCATTTCATGAAGCAAAGGGGAGCAGTCCATGCGTTGCATGACCCATTCGGACCCAGTCATCAGTTACCTTGTTTACAAACCGAATGCAAGGTGGGAAATGACAAACCCCGGGACATAGCCACACAACGCGCACCAACCAGGTCCAGCCCAGCCTCTGGACCAAGAGAGAATGGAAGAACCCTCTCTCGCCCCACTCTGGTCTTCATCTCTCTTTTGGGCAGCCCGCCTGCCACCAGCTCGAGTAGCTGTCAGCACATTTCCCCTTACTGTCGTCTTGACACTTGGCAGTGGGAAGCTCCCAGCGTTGTCTTACTTCAACCACAGGGGCTTTTTTGAACGGCCGTAAAATAGTCAGGCATGATGCTCCAGACACAGCCCATTTTGAAGTTCAGCAAGGTCTGATATGCTTTGAACGGGATCCCAAGTTTGTCATCTTTCCAAGCAGGAAGCTGGTGGATAGGGTGAGGGATCAGAGGGTTAAGTTTTTGCAGTTGATGGATAGGTTGTAGGAGTCAAAGGGTTAAAAGTGAGGTTAAAAAAAACCAGTCTTACAAGCCAGCTTGTATGTTTGAGTACACACTGAAGGTGCAGCCCACATTATGAAGAAGAAAATCCCTTTACCATTGGAAATTAAATGGTCATTCATTAACCCTTCGACTCCCGCACCCAGTCCATCAGCATCCCGCATTGGCAACCATGCTAGCAAAGCAAAAACTTAACCCTTTGATTCCCTGACCCTGTCCACAAGCTGGTGGATAGGGTGCAGGAGTCAAAGGGTTAAACCATTCATGTATTCTGAAAAGCAATACTGGATGCCAAAATATTTCCATATAAAGCAATACGTCGTAATAGTTTAAGAGCAATATTTACTGATATGAATGTACTGGATTTTTTTTCTGTATGTGAGAAGTTTGAACATATGTGACCTCCCACCACGAAATCAGTCTCATCTCACAATCGGTCGAACAGCACTAGGAGCTGTAAAGGTGACTGAGTGTCTATCTGGGGTGTTTTGACTTTTTCTCAAAATTGATTTCTGTAGATTATAATCTATTCCCCACAGAATTTTTTTTTCTTGAAAAAATATATTAATCAATTTAAATCGGTATTTTAATGTACTGATCGCAGCAGAAGAAGTCGAACGCAATTTCCTACCAAAATACCTATTTGTGTCTCTTATTATGAACCGTAACCTATACAGTACCCGCACATGTAATATACTGATGGAAAGCTCTTTGTTGCACCTTTCAGATATTGACAGCGAAAAGTAGAAACAAACTGGGTCAAAGCCACCAAATAAAGAAATTTAAGGAAAATGTATAGGAGAGCACACAAAAGCTTTAGAGGCCGTTTTCTCAAAATGGCCAGTCATACAACTTAATGACTTTAAATATACATAACTTCTACAATTTTTTTAGTACAAGCTTTCATTCAAGTACCAAAATAATCAGCAGAATGTACACTTTCCAGTGATATGTATATCTCAAAATGCCCAAAATGCTAGTTAAGACTGATTTTGTGGTGGGAGGTCACATATGTATTTGCATGGAAGAAATTCATACTAATCAAATGAATTAAGGAGAAAGTTGCCATCACTTACTTGTGAATGAATATGTTCTGCATACTTGTGAGCAGTCGGATATTTACCAACAGATGTAAGCACACATGCACATACACACACAAACACACAAACGCACGTACACACACACGCACGCACACACACACACACGCATACATACACATACACACCGGACACACGCACACACACACACACACGCACGCACACACACACGCACACACACACACACACACACACACACATAGACACACACACACACAGACACACACACAGACACACACACACACACATACACAGACACAGGACCACACACAGGACACACACAGACAGCACACACAGACAGACACACACGAGTAACACACAGCACAACACACACACACACACATGCACACACACACAACACACACACACACACACACGCTATGAAAGACATTAAATCACGGAAACAAACGACACACACAACACACACACACACACACACACACACACACACTATAGTGAAAAGACGTTAAATCAAGACGAACGAACGAACCACACACACACACACACACACACACACACACACACACACACACACTTAAGATAGAAAAGACTAAATCAAGAACAACACACGAACAACACACACACACACACACACACACACACACACACACACACACACACACACACACACACACACACACACACACACACACACACACTTATAGTGAAAAGACGTTAAATCAAGGAACGAACACACGAACACACACACACACTACACACACACACACACACACACACACACACACACACACACACACTTATAGTGAAAAGACGTTAAATCAGAACGACAACGACACACAACACACACACACACACACACACAACACACACACACACACACTACACACACACACAACACACACACACCACACACACACACACACACACACACACATGCTTTACTTTCTATCTCTCTCTCACTGTGGTCACATTATAAAAACACGCCCAGAGACAAATGTGTGTGCTCATTTGATCTTCATCTTTCCTCATTTTATCACACAAACACACACGGGGGGGGGAAGGGGAGTGAGTTGAAGAGGTCAAAAGTTGAAATGTAATTACATTTTGTATTAGTATATTGAAACTGTGTGTGCAGAAAGATCTCATATCACTCAGGCAATTTTTTTGAAGTCTTGAAAGAATTTTGTGTGTTTAAAAATGGAGGGACCCAAATACTGTATGAACAAAATAATATTAAAATGGGCGTTTGATGTGTGAGTGTGAAAGAATGTCATAACACTCAGGTATTTGCAAAAGTTTTGACAGAAATTTATGTCTAGGAAACTAAGTCCACATGAAATGAAATGTGTATTTTATCATAGGGTTCGATCCAAGTGAAAGAGGAACCAGAAAAAACAGGAAAGAAGAATAAGAACGCGTATTTAATACAAGACAAGACAGGTGCAAATTTTCGGCCAATTGGCTGTGCATGTTAAAGACCCCACGGCAGTTGAAAATCATGAGCAGGGCATTTGTCCTGATATAAAACATTGGAGAGATAGGATGATTTCCCAGGTCCCTCCCCTTGAAAACCAATTAACCTTCTCACCTTTCTGAAGTCTTGTTTGAAAAAAGAAATGGGTAGTGCTTCACTGCAGCAACACACATTCAAAAGGGAGAGCATCCCGAGTTTGACATGGAAAATCCACTGTGATGAAAGAAAGAAATATAAATGAATATTAATACAAATGTAAATATGAATATGAATCATTGTATCATTGTGAAAAATTGTCCCAGTCTGTGGCCTTGCATGCCTAGCTCTCGTTGTGACTTTTAGTTTTGGTGTTTTTGGAGGTGGAGCGACGATATGAGTGTTGTATTGTTATGATACATGGATGATGGAGATGTTTGGGCAGCAAAAAAAAACAAAAAAAATTAAATGAATGATTGAATAACAGATGAAAAGAACTTTGGAAATGGAGGAACTGATATGAATGTTGTAGTGTTATGACACATGGGTTATGGAGAAGTTTGGGCAGCAAAAAAAAAAGAAAAAGAAATTAACAAATGATTGAATGACAGATGAAAAGAACTTGGAAGTGGAGAACTGATTGAATGTTGTAGTGTTATGAAACATGGGTTATGGAGAAGTTTGGGCAGCAAAAAAGAAAGAAAAAGAAAATTAAACAAATGATTGAATGACAGATGAAAAGAACTTTGGAATGGAGAACTGATATCAATGTCATAGTGTTATGACACATTGGTGATGGAGAAGTTTTGGCAGCAAAAAAATAAATAAATAAATAAATAAAAAATTAAAAATTAAATGAATGAATAAATGAATGATAAAAACAACTTACCTTTTCATCATCATCCAGATTTTTTGTGCTTTTGTTTACTCTAATATAATGGACACTGTTCTGATTTACTGTTAATGTTGTTTTCATCAGGGTGGAAGACGATGTATACCATTCCAAACCACATTCCATTGATTGATCCAAGGTTGAATACTGGTATATATACATCCATTATCAGAACCATATCACGAACACCTGTTTTCACACAAGGTTTTTTTATGTGCATCTGTCATCCTTTCGTATAGTTTTTGCTATTATTTTGAGGAATGGTGTATTTGTTGATGTGTGTTTTTATGTTGTTGTTGTTGTGTGTTGTGTTTTGTCTTTGTCTTGTCTCTTTGTCAGCCATGGAGAAAGAGAATCTGTCTGTCCAACTGTCTGTGAACAAAGCAAGTTGTAAGAAATGTTTCTGCAGTTTATACATGTATTTGAACAAAGTTTTAGCTACCAGTACCAAATAGAAAGTTGCAAAATACTTAAATGATATTGAATTATGTGACCCCACTTTTTGTATGGTTTATGCATATATTTGAAGATATTTTTACTGCAGTTTGCCAAATAGAAAGTTACAAATTTATGTGCTGACATACTCTATCCCACATTTTGTAAGAAATTATTCTGTAGTTTATACATGTACTTGAACAGATTTTAACTGCAAATACTGAATGGAAAGTTGCAAATGTGCAAGTGTTAACCCTTTGACTCCTGCATCCTGTCCACCAGAATCCTGCATTGTCAACCTTGCCAGCAAAGCAAAACCTTAACCCTTTGACTCCCTCACCTTATCCCCCCAGCTTCCTGGAGGAAGCTGGTAGATAGGGCAAGGAAACCATAGGGTCAAGTTTTTGCAGTTGATAGATGGGGTGCGGGAGTCAAAAGGTTAAAGTGACACTTTTTGTTTAGAAATGTTTCTGCAGTTTATACGTTTATTTGAACAGATTTTAGATGCCAGCGCCAAACGGAAAATTGCAAATGCATGTGTTGGTTGACACGACCCTACTGTTTTTTTTGAGTTTGTTAGTTGTTGTTTTTTTTACATATAAATCAGAAAATGTTGTAGCAAAGATATTTTGGCTGTGTGCCTCTCTTCTTACTTTATTTCTAAATTTAACAAAAATTATGACCCATCCATGATCATGTCAACAATGACAGCCAGCACACAATAAAAATTCTGGTCTACCCCAGAGAGTCGGAACCCACGACCAGGGCATTGTCAGCATAACGTCAGACCGACCGAGTCAACAAGGTCACAGCTTGTGGGCATTCACAAAACATACTCGTGGGCAAGGTATAAAGAGAGTTAAATAAATATTTTAACCTTTAACTCCTAAACAGGGATTTGAGAAAAAAATACCCATTTCCAGTGAAAATATGCTTGTTTGTTTGGCTTGTAAATAAATGTGAATAAGCGAAATGAACAAATAGATTTGTGACCTGCAAGTAATGGTGAATAAGTGAAACAAATGAACAAATAAATTTGTTTGCTTTTATTTAATGTTTATGCGACAACATGCTTACTGCCATTCAGATATGTTTTGTGGTCAATGTTTTTGTTCTTTCTTGTTTTTTGTTGTTTTTCTTTTTTTTTAAAAAGTCTTTCATTCTTTCTTTTTTTTTGTAAATTTCATGATAATAGATATTGTATTAATGATATTATTTGATTCGTGACAGCTGAATGCCACTGGTGATCAGTTCCTATATTTCGCCACTAATTCTGCTTTGGTTTGTAAATACATTAATGATAGGTTGTCAATAACTGTTCCATGTTCATGGCTGGTGTTTTTCAGTTCCATTGTTTCCTTTTTGATAATCGATCAGTCCTGTGTTTATTTTTTTCATTTCCCCTGTAGGAATGCCAGGGCTTCTTTCAGTATAAATAGTATCCCCACCTTTTGGAAACTTTGCTAGAAATTTCCTCTTTTCTGTCGCTCTCTTTGTTTCTTTCTTCCTCTTTTCTTTCTGTCATTTTTCCTGCATTGCCTTGTGTCCATTCACCTGTATGTGTTCATAAAGTCTTATTACTTTTCTTAGGATTGAAAATTGGGTACATATATTGAGTGCATTTTCAGCTCTGGGGAAATGAGAATGCTGAAAGCAATTTCAGGTAAATCAGGCCTTGTTTTTGTATGTTTTAGTGCTTAATTATTTTTAAATTTGTATTCAGCTATGTTTTTAAATCTCCTGTGTGATAAATTGGACAGAGTGATCAACACCAGGGGCATCTCCTTAGATTATACAGGAATGCATTGATATGTGTGCATATTTTCCTTTTTCTTTTTTTTTTTCCTGTTGAAGTATTGTATAATTATTTTGAAAAGTTATAGCCCTGATATGTCTGTACGCAGTCTGTTGGGCTTTTAGTAAACAATAACAATAACAATTTTTTGCACTGTGTCAGAAAGTGTTTCGTATATATGTACATTGCTGGTGTTTTAAGTCCATGCTGTTGATTTTTTTTCATTTCTTTCCTCCCCCCACCCCCTTGCATTCTGTTGTTATTTTGAAAATGGTAACATGTGTGCATACGCACATGCACACATGCTCGAGTAAGTTATTTGTTTTATTTTTATGCTAAAATCTGTGTGTGTGTGATAACATGTGTGCATACGCACATGCACACATGCTCAGTAAGCTTTTTTTTTCCCCCCAGTAATAATTTGTTTGTTTATCTTTATGCTAAAATTTTGTGTGTATGTGTGTGTGTGTATGTGTGTGTGTTGTGTGTGTCTGTAATTTTCCTTTTTGTGTAATTTTGTTTTCTTCCTCTGAATTTCTTTTTCTCAAGACCTGGGCCAGCTCATGGGTTTATGTGCAGGCTTAAGGCTTGTGCCATGATCACCATCATCTATTAGTGCATATGGAATTTGTTCCGAGTGCGGAGATGTCATCTTGAGAAACTGAAACTAAAACTGAAACTTTCTAGAACAGTTCTGTGTTTTGTTTCAAGTTCAAACAGGTTTTATAATAGGCATCTCAATTATTTAGTTTCATCTGTAACATGGTGTACTCTTTTTAGACTTTTCAAGTTTGTTTTTCAAAACTGCCATATTCTTGTATTTTGTGGAAAACATAATAGTTACGGTTATGGTGCATTTGTAGCAGAAGTGTGATGTCGGTCCCCGTTTTAAATTTGCAACTGGGGTTGAAAATAGTCATTTTAATTTCAACTGAACATTTTTGTGTATGTGTGAAATTTGACTTTAAGTTCAAATATTGATGGCATTAGTTAGAACACTTTGTCATTCTTCAACACAATGTGAAGGTGATGGAGAAGATTAAAAAAAAAACTGTTTATTCATTGTGGTGCTAATGTGAAATTTTGTGTGGAGATATATAAAAAAAAAATTAATTCTAGCTGTATATTTGGAGACAATGTGAATATGGTGTATATATTTTAGAGTCGAAATACAGCAATTTGTAGTCCTGGCCCCAAGAACAGTTGGTCACTACCACCTCACTCCTCTATGACCTTAGGGTTATTGCACAACCTTCACCCTGGTCCTGAGGTAGATGTGCAATTAACGGTGTATGTGTTATTGTAAACGTGGTGCTAGTTTGTCTTTCATGGTTAGAATTTACAGCGCGTTAGTTGTTGTTGTGGTTATGTATACAGTGGGGTGATGGTGAATTTGTAGTTGGAATTTAGAAAAAAACATTTTATGGCATGTATTTGGTTATAACATAGACTTGTGTAAGTTACGGTTACCAGGTAGATGTGTATTTTACAGATTAGCACCGTTATTACATTTGGGGCGTGACATGTATTTGTCTGTGAAGATGCAGGCTAGAAATTGAAGTTGTGGAGTAGATTTTCTGCATTCCATGAGGGTAACAGTTGTGGTATTATAAGTATGCAAGCCAGTTTTGGACACACACACACACACCACACACACACACACAGACACAGACACAGACACAGACACACATACACACACAAACACACACAAACACACACATACACACACACAACACACTCACACAAAACACACACACACAAACTCATAAACACACCACACACACACACAAACTCACAAACACACACACACACACACACACACAAACACACACAAACTCACAAACACACACACACACACACACACACACGCACACACACACACACACACAGCATGCATTTTAGGACTGATACAGTACAGGCACCATGACTCTAATTTAATATTTGTGATGTAGGTATGTTACAGACATGTATTGGTGGAATCTCCGTTGTTGTGAACAAACTTGTGAAAGCCGCTGATAACAAAAAGTCTTTTCACACAGACAGAACAACAAAACAACTCAGAAATCATTTTTGCCTTTTGGCGATTGCTAAAATAAGAGATCTCTCAGCCTTACGCTCTCATTCTTCTTCTCCGAGCAAACCAAGAACACAGTAGACCCACATGTACTATTTTCCTCGCTGCCATGATGCATTCTAGGCAATTTAACCCTTTGACACTTGCACCCTATCCAGCAGCTGCAAAAACTTAACCCTTTGATTTTTTCGTTTTTCTTTCATTTTTTTTTTTTTTTTTTATTCACCCACCCCCACCCCTCTCCCATTTTTTTTTGGTCTTTTCTCTCCTTTTTCCTCTGTTTTCCCATCTTATTTTACTTTTTGTTCTTCAAATCAACGAAGAATGGAAAATATATACTTTTCCTTTCCTCCAAATAGCTATTTGTCACCATAGACATGGTAGGATTTCTTCCTGTTTTTTTTTTTCTTCGTTTTTATTCTTGTCTTTTATTCATTTATTTTGTTTCTGTATTGACAGGAAGCATCATAGAAGTGAATGGTTTGTGACATATTTTCAGTAAGACATGGAATATGTGTTGTGTCATAGTTTTGATATTCCTGTGTGTACTGAGAACATTCCTTGCTCAGATGGTGTCGTGATGGTCTGGGAATAAAGATTATTGATGTAAATACACGTGAAGATATATGGGTTCTGTGTGTGTGTGTTTGTGTGTGTGTGTGTGTGTGTGTGTGTATGTGTGTAGAGAGAGAGAGAGAATGTGTGTGTGTGTGTGTGTGTGTGTGTGTGTGTGCGTGTGTGTGTGCGTGTGCGTGTGTATGATAGAGAATGTGTTTGTGCGTGTGTGTGTGTGTAGAGAGAGAGAGAATGTGTGTGTGTGTGTGTGTGTGTGTGTGTGTGTGTGTGTGCATGATAGAGAGCATGTGAGTGTGTGTGTATGTGTGTGTGTGCATGATAGAGAGCATGTGAGTGTGTGTGTATGTGTGTGTGTGCATGATAGAGAGCATGTGAGTGTGTGTGTATGTGTGTGCGTGCGTTTGGAGAGGGAGAAGGCTTTGAAAGACCATGTCATGTTCAAAAGTGAAAGAACGCCCGTCTTTTTGGCTGTTTAGGCGTATACACTTTACGTTGAGGGCAAACGAAGAAATACTTACAAATATGTTGTTAGCATATTAAAGAATCTTTGCTGTAATGCATCTCATAATGCTGTTTTTAAACTTGATATATCTGAATGCATTTTTTTAATTTGAATGCATAGAAGTCTAATGTTCATTTCCTAATAAAGATTTAGACAAACATTATCATTTTATTTCAAAACGAAAATTGGTTATCTGAAACATTCGATTTGTAAAATGTCTTTTTTTTAAAAAAGGCACATTCCCAAACCCACACCTTTTATCGTTATCGCCAATTGAATAATGAATTAATACTAAAACCACATAATTAAACTCTCATCAGAACTATTCTGAAAACTTCAATCAAATGCTCATCAGAAACTATCCTGAAAACATCAGATACCAGAACTATCCTGAAAATAATCAGAACTATCCTGAAAATAATCAGACACTCATCAGAACTATCCTGAAAATAATCAGACACTCATCAGAACTATCCTGAAAATAATCAGACACTCGTCAGAACTATCCTGAAAATAATCAGACACTCATCCGAACTATCCTGAAAACATCAGACACTTATCAGAACTTTCCTGAAAACATCAGACACTCGTGAGAACTATCCCGAAAATAATCAGACCTCACCAGAACTATCCTGAAAACATCAGAACTCACCAAAACTATCCTGAAAATAATCAGAACTATCCTGAAAATATCAGACACTCGTCAGAACTATCCTGAAAACATCAGACACTCGTCAGAACTATCCTGAAAATAATCAGAACTATCCTGAAAACAACAGACACTCGTCAGAACTATCCTCAGAATAATCAGACACCCATCAGAACTATCCTGAAAATAATCAGACACCCATCAGAACCATCCTGAAAATAATCAGACACCCATCAGAACTATCAAAATAATCAGACACCCATCAGAACTATCCTGAAAATAATCAGACACCCATCAGAACTATCCTGAAAATAATCAGACACCCATCAGAACTATCCTGAAATTAGTCAGACACTCACCAGAACTATACTGAAAACATCAGATACTCACCAGAACTATCCTGAAAACATCAGAACTCACCAAAACTATCCTGAAAATAATCAGAACTATACTGAAAACATCAGATACTCATCAGAACTATCCTGAAAACAATCAGATACTCATCAGAACTATCCTGAAATAGATACCAGAATTATCCTAAAAATAATCAGATACCAGAACTATCCTGAAATAATCATATACTCATCAGAACTATCTTGAAAATAATCAGATATTCATCAGAACTATCCTGAAAATATTAGACACTCATCAGAACTATCCTAAAAACAATCACACTCATCTGAACTATCCTGAAGACATCAGATACTCATCAGAACAATCCTGAAAATAATCAGACACTGATCAGAACTATCCTGAAAACATCAGATGCTCATCAGAACTATCCTGAAAATAATAAGACACTCATCAGAACTATCTTGAAAACATCAATCAGATGCTCATCAGAATTATTCTGAAAATAATAAGACACTCATCAGAACTATCCTGAAAATAATCATATACTCATCAGAACTATCCTGAAAATAATCAGATACTCACCAGAACTATCCTGAAAATAATCAGATACTCACCAGAACTATCCTGAAAATAATCAGATACTCACCAGAACTATCCTGAAAAAAATCAGATACTCACGAGAATTATCCTGAAAATAATCATGCTCATCAGAACTATCCTGAAAATAATCAGATACTCATCAGAACTATCCTGAAAACATTAGACACTCATCAGAACTATCCTGAAAATTATCATATGTTCATCAGAAACTATCCTGAAAATTATCATATGCTCATCAGAACTATCCTGAAAATAATCATATACTCATCAAAATTATCCTGAAAATAATCATATTCTCATCAGAACTATCCTGAAAACATCAGATGCTCATCAGAACTATCCGGAAAACATCAGACACTCATCAGAACTATCCTGAAAATTATCATATGCTCATCAGAACTATCCTGAAAATTATCATATGCTCATCAGAACTATCCTGAAAATAATCATATACTCATCAAAATTATCCTGAAAATAATCATATACTCATCAGAACTATCCTGAAAACATCAGATGCTCATCAGAACTATCCTAAAAACATCAGACACTCATCAGAACTATCCTAAAAATAATCAGATACTCATCAGAACTATCCTGAAAATAATCACTCATCAGAACTATCCCGAAAATATCAGATATTCACCAGAACTATCCTGAAAATAATCAGACACTCATCAGAACTATCCTGAAAACAATAACTTACCAGAACTATCCTGAAAATAATCAGACCTCACCAGAACTATCCTGAAAACATTAGACACTCACCAGAAGTATCCTGAAAATAATCACTGACCAGAACTATCCTGAAAACGATCACTTACCAGAACTTTCCTGAAAACAATCAGACACTCACCAGAACTATCCTGAAAACATTAGACACTCACCAGAACTATCCTGAAAACATTAGACACTCATCAGAACTATTCTGTAAACATCACATACTCATCAGAATTATCCTGAAAACATCAGATACTCATCAGAACTATCCTGAAAACATCAGTCATGTAGTTTTTTTCCAGAGAACGAAAATCCTATTTCGCACCACGATTACTAGCAGAAGACACAAGAACAGCATCGGCCGAAGACTCCTGAAACCGGTGCGCCCCAGAATGGGAACGAGGCTCAGTGGACGACGCCCTTCCACTGTGAGAGAACCAAGGGCCACTACTGCTGTCATGCAGCTCACAAGTTAACGCTCCCATTTCGTCTTCCACAAAGATGGATCTCCTGGATTCCTTGTCTTGGAGGTCTAATGAAGCACTCTCCTGTTGTTGTCGTGAGGGATTCCTTGTCGTCAGGTCCACGTCCGTGCTGGCTGGCGTTCCAGGTGGAGTTCTCGGGTCTCTTCGCATGGAGACTCTCGTGAGCGCATGGCCTTCAGAAGGGCCTCCCTGTTGCGTGAGGCCTCCCTGAGGTGGGCCTCTCGAAGTCGAGTCTCTTTGTGGAAAAGGGTGGTTTTCCATAAGCGGGGGGCTTCTGCCTTGATGATCCTGATGAACAGCATGGGGGTCT
>JAPXFY010000033.1:12662928-12665428 GCA_030674185.1 Monoplex corrugatus
ATTCTACAGATTAAACAAACATAAATAATTCTACAAATCATAAACATAATAAACAATCCTACAGATTAACAAACATAGATAATTCTAGAAATTAACAAACATACATCATTCTTCAGATTAACAAAGATCATAAATAATTACACAGATTAACAAACATCATAAATACTTCTACAGATTAACAAACATATATAATTCTATAGATTAACAGATATCTTAAATAATTCCACAAATTAACAAAGATCTTAAATAATTCTACACATTAACAAACATCATGAGTAATTCTACAGATTAACAAACGTCATAAATAATTGTACAGATTAACAAACATTATACATAAATCTACAGGTTAACAAACATAAATAATTGTACAGATTAACAAACATCTTAAATAATTCTACAGATTAACAAGCATCATAAATAATTCTATAGATTAACAAACATTATACATAAATCTACAGGTTAACAAACATAAATAATTCTACAGATTAACAAACATCATAAATAATTCTACACATTAACAGACATCATAAATAATTCTAAACATTAACAGACATCATAAATAATTCTAAACATTAACAGACATCATAAATAATTCTACACATTAACAGACATCATAAATAATTCTACACATTAACAGACATCATAAATAATTCTACACATTAACAGACATCATAAATAATTCTACACATTAACAGACATCATAAATAATTCTACACATTAACAGACATCATAAATAATTCTAAACATTAACAGACATCATAAATAATTCTAAACATTAACAGACATCATAAATAATTCTACACATTAACAGACATCATAAATAATTCTACACATTAACAGACATCATAAATAATTCTAAACATTAACAGACATAAATAATTCTACACATTAACAGACATCATAAATAATTCTACACATTAACAGACATCATAAATAATTCTAAACATTAACAGACATCATAAATAATTCTACACATTAACAGACATCATAAATAATTCTAAACATTAACAGACATCATAAATAATTCCACAGATTAACAAACATCATAAATAATTTTACAGATTAACAAACATCATAGATAATTCTACAGATTCACAAACATTATAAATAATTCTACAGATTAACAAACATCATAAATAATTCTACAGATCAACAATCACAAATAATTTTACAGATTAACATACATCATAAATAATTCTACAGATTAACAAACATCATAGATAATTCTACAGATTAACAAACATCATAGATAATTCTACAGATTAACAAACATCATAGATAATTCTACAGATTAACAAACATCATAGATAATTCTACAGATTAACAAACATCATAGATAATTCTACAGATTAACAAACATCATAGATAATTCTACAGATTAACAAACATCATAGATAATTCTACAGATCAACAAACATCACAAATAATTCGACAGGTGAACAAACATCAGAAATAATTCTACAGATCAACAAACATCATAATAATTCTACAGACGAACATAAATATTTACACAGAATAACAAACATTATAGATGATTGTACAGATTCAATACAGGTCAGTTGGTTCTTTTCATACAGCCACGGACTCAAGATCTGATGTCTCAAAGTTGATTCCAGCCTCAAAACATTAAAACCTGGCCTGTTTGTTTTCTATGATAACCCTTTGACTCCCGCATCCTGTCCACCAGCACACTGGATTGCCAACCATGCTAGCAAAGCTAAAACTTAACCCTTTGACTCCCGCACCCTGTCCACCAGCACACTGGATTGCCAACCATGCTAGCAAAGCTAAAACTTAACCCTTTGACTCCTGCACCCTGTCCACCAGCACACTGCATTGCCAACCATGCTAGCAAAGCTAAAAATTAACCCTCTGACTCCCGCACCCTGTCCAGGAAGCTGGTGGATAGGGTGAGGGAGTCAAAGGGTTAAGTTTTTGCTGTTGGTGGATAGGGTCTGGGAGTCGTATGGTTAACACTCCGGTCGTTCTCGTAGTATCAGCTTAGCGTTTTTTCGGGTCACTTCTCACCCCAACACACCACTACCCTACCACCATCCCTATTTCACAACCTGGCCAGCGCGTAAGGATTTGCGCAGGCACACAAGGAGCTTTCTAGATAACTTCTGGCAGATTCAGAACGTGGGCGGAACTATCCGAGTGTGGGTGACCCCCCTTGAATCAGTTCCATACTGTACAACACCCTCACTATTGTACAAAGACGAGCCGACAGCCACACTGTGACTTATTTTTGTTTAAAGCCCAGCCGACTGCGTAGACCCATATCAGGGCTATGACGGTTCAAGACACACACACTATTTCAACAGGAAAAAAAAAGGGAAACGAAAATTAAGGACACGTATCAATGCATTCGCGATGCCCTTGGTAATGACCACTCCCTCCGCACAGGGGATTAAAAGAAACACACCTGAATACAAATTTAATTAAACATAACTAGGGACATTTAAACATACGAGTATACAAAAACGTGCGTAAATTACCT
>JAPXFY010000033.1:12672928-12680428 GCA_030674185.1 Monoplex corrugatus
AAACAAGAGGCGATAACCCCGAACATCCCAAAACTCTTACCAATGGCAACTAGATGGAATAGACCTAAAATAGACCCCAAAAATACTTACAGAAAGAGGTGATAACGCCAAATATTCGAAACCCCTTACCAATACAAGTAGGTGGAACAAACCTGAAATAGACCTGCAATAGACTTAACATTGACCTAAAATAGACTTAACATAGACCTAAAATAGACTTAACATAGACCTAAAATAGACTTAACATAGACCTAAAATAGACTTAAAATAGACCTGTAATAGATTTAAAATAGACCTAAAATAGACTTAAAATAGACCTAAAATACTTAACATAGACCTAAAATAGACTAAAATAGACATAAAGTAGACATAAAATAGACCTTAATACTCACAGAAAGAGGTGATGACACCTAACTTCCCAAAACCCTTACCAATACAAGTAGATGGAACAGACCTGAAATAGACTTAAAACAGACCTGAAATAGACTTAAAACAGACCTGAAATAGACTTAAAAAGACCTGAAATAGTTACTGAAACAGATGTTGACAGTGAACATCCCCAACCCCTTACCAACTGCATACAAGTAGATGGGACAGACATAAAATAGACCTAAATAGACATAAAACAGACCGAAAATTAATAGACTTAAGATAGACCCAAGATAGACTTAAAACAGACCTTAAAATATTTATTGAAAAAGGTGATGACGCCAAACATCCCGAACCCCTTATCAATGCAAGTAGACGGAATAGACCTAAAACAGACCTAAATAGACTTAAAACAGACCTAAAAAATAAACACACACACACACACACACACACACACACACACACACACACACACACACACAAACACACACACGCACACACACACAAACACACATACCCACCCACCCACACACACACAGAAACACACACATACTCATCCATTACCCACACACACACCACACATACCCCACACACACACACATATACCCCCACCCACACACACACATATACCCCCCACCCACACATACTCACCCATTACCCACACACACATATACCCCCTGACCCACACACATACCCATCCATAACCCACACTCACACACACAAACACACATATACCCACCCATTACCCCCCCCCCCACACACACACACACACACACACGCGCATACGCACTCACCACCCACCCACACATACACACACACATATTCAAACACACAGACACACACACATATTCAAACACACACACAAACACACAACACAAACACAGACACACACACAGACATATTCAAACACACACACACAAACACAGTCACAACAAACACACACAGACACATACAGACACAGACACACACACACACATATTCAAACACAACCACACAAACACAGTCACACAAACACACACACAGACACATGCAGACACACACACACACATATTCAAACACACACACACAAACACAGACACACAAACGTGACGTCAAAACTGCTGTGTCTACACATCCCAGATCTAAGTCCAATAATTTGCCACGTGTCCTCATCATTCACGACTCCGTCTTGAATAAAGTGGATGGACAGAGATTAGGTTCGTCCTACGGTTTTCAGGTGGCGACGAGGAAGATCCGCACCATCGAGGACTGTTAAGAGAAGTATTGAAAAATCTAAAGAAGAGCTGACACCTGAACCTGACTGCGTTCTTCTACACGTGGGGATAACAGATCTAAAAACAAAGGAGCCAAATGTATGTTCTACAAATCTAGATCTCTGCGTAAAATCTATCAACACCCAATTTCCGAAAGCCAAGGTAGTGCTAAGTCAGGTCGCTCCTGTGAGAAATAAGCACCTAAATGTGAAAAGGGAGCTCCTAAATGCCCTGACCAAAGAGAGACTCCTCAACGCAGCGAATGTCGAATACATCAGCCACAATAATCTACAAACAAGCAGCAACACCCAAGTCAGCCAGGACGACGTACATCCCACCACCAGAGGGGCGAGCGTTCTGGCCAGAAACATAGGGAGGCATATCCATCAACTTTTTGGGAAAAACCGAAGCGGAAATCAACCCATCAACGCCGCCAAACAAGACCCGGCTTTCACCCTCAGTTTTTCTTCCCTCCCTGGTCATTTTAGATTCAGCCCAGATTCAGTTCCTCTCTGTTCAGTGCTCAACTATATTGTTTTACTTACTTCTATACTTGTTTGTTTACTTATGATATGTGTAAATTTTACTTGAACGTTATTTGATTATCTAATTATCTAACTATAGGATAGTACTCCAAGCTTATTCAACTGTTCATCATGAAGAAGTGTGAAGTCCGTGATATCAACGTTGTTCAGTGGAACATACGTTCCCTTGTTAAAAACAATTCCTATTTGACTAACTATCTATCTTCTAGAAACATCCAAGTCTTGCTTCTACAATCGCTGAATACCACCAAGACAATATACCTAAAATATCGGGGTTTTATTATCCACCAATATATGACTCTAAAAATGACGGTGGCCGAATACAAACAGCTATATATGTTCGAGAAGGTCTAATCTACTGTGAAAGAACATCGCCAGTACCAAAATCGTGCTCATCTATTTCTTCATGTGCAATTATTATAAAATTTTCATCATTATTAGTTTTGAATTTGGCCTCTGTGTATCTACCTAGAGGTCCCGATTCTGTGAATACTGAGTGGCTGAAACATTTCCATGATCAACGTGACAAATGGATCATTGGTGGCGATTTTAATGCTCATGCCCCATTTTGGGACAAGAAATGTAAAAACATAACTAGCAACAGGTTGATTGAAAATATTATAGATTCCAATTTATACTTACTAAACAACGGACACGTTACCCGTGTCCCTGACATACCAACCCCTAGACCCACAGCTATCGACCTTACCTTAATCTCACCATCGCTAGCACCAAATGCAACATGGCAAACAGAGGATGACCTGTTGGGATCAGATCACATCCCCATACTTCTTACCCTTAACCTTATCGCTGAAATAGATGCAATGCCACAAGATAGTTTACCCAAGTTTAACTATAAATACGCAGATTGGGCCATGTTTAAAGCTGTCCTACAAATTACAAGAACAGATCTATCTGAAACAATGACCTTAAACGATATGTACGTAGATTTCTGTAATTCACTCTTAAGGGCCGCAAAAATTTCAGTTCCAGAACATAAAGCGTCAAAAACAGGAAAACACAGAAACGTCTGGTGGAATAAAGATTGTGAAAAGGCAGTCAACGAAAAGAAAGAAAAATACAAACAATATATAGCTAATAGGTCATCTGAAAATCATACGGCAATGAAAAGTGCGAACATAAACTGTAACAGAGTCATAGAACAAGCTAAAGAACAATATTGGACATCTTTTTGTACATATGAAGTAAATGACCATAAAGATATGCAAAAGATTTGGGAAAAATTGAAAACAATGAAAAATGGGATCAAGTTGCCATCAATTCCAGTAAAGCTAGAAAACAACCCTTTACCTAGCTCACAGGAGAAAGCAGAAGCTTTTGCAGACATGTTTGCTGAGGTCTGTCGAGTAGAAGGACTTTCTGCCTCTAGTAGAAATTACAGGGTACAAGAAGAAAAGACCGACGCATACAAGGATCCTGCACCAGATAATATGCATTACGTAAATGCACCAATCACGTTCCAAGAATTAAAAGATGCCATTAAATCAATTCCAAATAAAAAGACATCAGTAGGATTTGATGCAATTTCCAATGAGATGTTGAAAAATTTACCAGAAATTTTTTTAATCTTGCTGCACAATATGTTTAAAAAATGCTGGAACAGCGGCAAACTGCCTAACTATTGGAAACAATCAATAGTGGTTCCTGTGCTAAAACCAGGTAAAGGTAATACTGACTTGAAAAACTACAGGCCGATTGCAATAACATCGCACGTATGTAAACTAATGGAGAAAATAATTTTAAAGAGATTGATGCACTACTGTGAAAAGAATAACATATTACCAGTGAATCAGGCAGGATTTAGAAAAGGCAGGTCACCAGTGGAACTCCTTACAAAACTAACCACTAATATCAAACAACAATTTGCCAGACGTCAATGTGTTTTAGCTACATTTTTTGATATCACTAAAGCATACGACCAAGTATGGCACTCCAGATTATTACTCAAATTGAAAAGTATTGGGCTGACAGGTAACATTTTTGATTATGTTAAATGCTTCTTAGAAAACCGAGTATTTCAAACGAGGATTGAAAATGTGTATTCCACAGAACGACTCATTCAAATGGGTATCCCTCAGGGATCCGTTATTGCTCCCCTTCTCTTCATGATATTATTGCATGACTTACCCAGTAAAATTTCTAAACATGTAGTTTTAGATCAATATGCTGACTAGATTTATGCATGTGGATGCAGGTAAATATGAAAAGAAAAACTCCTTTGCGCTGTCTTAATTATACGCGTAAATGTTATCAATTAGAGCTTGATACAATAGCACGATATATGGTAGAAAATGGACTGCATTTATCAGTGGAAAAAACAAAGATAGTTTTGTTTAACAGTGGAGCTAACCCAGCAAATACTCCCACGTTCAAACTGGGAGATACTCTTCTTCAATATAACGAGTCGATTAAATTCTTAGGAGTTTTCCTTACAGCGAAATTATCTTGGAATCAGCATATTGAATACTTATTAACAAAAACTCAAAAAAGTTTAAATTTCTTGAAAATAGTTCGCAAACAGACATGGGGACAAGATATATCAACACTTGTTCATCTTTGTAAATCGCTCATTAGATCTAAATTAACCTATGCCCAAGAAATCTTCTTCAGTGCACCGAAACACTTATTAAGAAAACTGCAGAGCTTAGGTTGTAAAGGTTTCAAACTTGCGCTGGGTCTTCCAATGCATGCCTCTTGTCTTCGCACATACAACGCGATCAGATTATTGCCGCTTGATGAACAAAGGAAAGTCGCTTCCACTAAATTTCTGTTAAGAAACACCACCATAGAAAACAGCATTGAAACAGAGACAAAAATAAGATCAGACTCCGACTTTCCAAAAAGAGCTAAATCAATATCCTCACAGGTCACACTAGCAACATATACAACTGATGTTATGAAAGGCTCTGGAATAGATCTAGAAGCAGATCCTGTCACTTCAAAACCTTCCTTTTCACCTGTACCCAGTTGGGAACTTCAAAGAGCACGATTTGACATACGTCACACTGACTTAAAAAAAGAAGATAATATCAACTTACTGGCAAGTCACGTTAAATGTCATATAGAAGACTTTTTATTCCGATCACTTGAAAGTTTACACTGATGGATCAATAATTGAAAGACAAGCAGGCTCAGCGTTTTTAATACCTGCTCTCAAAATTGAGAAATCCTTCTATATAGGACTTAATAAATCTGTCTTTACCGCTGAACTCTTTGCAATCTAATGGCTTTGAATTATATGATAAATTTTCCTAGGACACTTCCCAAGATACTCTTTTGCGTTGATTCAAAATCTGTACTTCAAGCTCTTGAATTATCAAAATTACAAACAAGATCTGAAATGATATTAGAAATTACTCACTTGATTAATAGTTTATCCTTAAGAGGCATTGATATTACTTTCTGCTGGATACCATCTCAAAGTTCTTTTCATTATAACGATATGGTTGATAGGGTTGCCAACGGGGGCAAAGAGCTCCCCAGATTCAAATAATGTACAACTTTCCCTCTCATTGCATGAGTGTTGTACTTTAGTGGACTCCTATGTATGGAAGCAATTTCAAGATAAACAGAAAAAGTATGAAAACTGTTATATGAACTTTGAAATTAGCAAAACACTTAAGCAGTTTCCTGCCAGCAGAAGTATACAATCCCTTATGTATAGGTGGAAACTTGATGCATTTAAAACAAAATACACCAGGAATATAGTATGTCTGTGTGGAAAAAAGATAACACATAGTCATATTCTTTCATGCGTTCGGGTGAAAAGACATATTCCTACACTATCTAAGACAGTTTCTGATATATTTGCCTCACCATCCATAACATATGAATTTTTTGTTAGCCTGTCAAAAAGTCCTATAGCAAATTATCTTTAACACGCCGTTATTTCACATGTTCAATGTTATGGTTAGCCAATTTTATTGTTTCAATCGTTAATTATGATAGGTCTTGTGATTTTGTTCCTTCTCGTCTTCGGCACAGTTGTTTTCTGGTTCATTTCTTTTTCCTGAAGATTAACCATTTCCAAGTATACTCTTCACTCCTCATGAATTTTTTGTTTTGTTTTTCGGTCTAACATCACTTAAGTGAATAGACATTAAATGAAAGACCACACACAAACGCAGACACAGACACACACACACACTGTACTGTATAGACACACACAACACACACACACACACACATACACACACACACACACACACAACACAACACACACACACACACACATACACACATACACATACACACACACACACACACACACACACACACACACACACACACACACACACACACACACACACACACATACCCACACACACCCCACACAGTTAATTCACTGACACACACACACAAACGACCTCACCGACGGAAAGAAAGAAGTAAAATCCAGCCAGGGTAACGACGTCACGGGATGTGTCCATCAACCGTGACATCACAATGTCGCCCCGTGACGTCATGTAGAGTGTAATGCCGTCAGCATATTCAGCGACATTGTCAGAAGGACGGTGAGATGGGAAATCCCGACCAAGAAGATACACCCAGTCTGAAAAATTAGCATCTGTAAAATTAGCATCATCTGGAGTCAGTCAGAGTTGTAAAATTAGCATCTGTAAAATTAGCATCATCTGGAGTCAGTCAGAGTTGTAAAATTAGCATCTGTAAAATTAGCATCATCTGGAGTCGGTCAGAGTTGTCAAATTAGCATCTGTAAAATTTAGCATCATCTGGAGTCAGTCAGAGTTGTAAAATTAGCATCATCTGGAGTCAGTCAGAGTTGTCAAATTAGCATCTGTAAAATTACCATCATCTGGAGTCAGTCAGAGTTGTCAAATTACATCATCTGGAGTCAGTCAGAGTTGTCAAATTAGCACGAGCATCATCTGGAGTCAGTCAGAGTTGTCAAATTAGCATTATCTGGAGTCAGTCAGAGTTGTCAAATTAGCATCTGTAAAATTAGCATCATCTGGAGTCAGTCAGAGTTGTAAAATTAGCATCTGTTAAAATTAGCATCATCTGGAGTCAGTCAGAGTTGTAAATATTAATTAGCATCATCTGGAGTCAGTCAGAGTTGTAAAATTAGCATCTGTAAAATTAGCATCATCTGGAGTCGTCAGAGTTGTCAAATTAGCATCTGTAAAATTAGCATCATCTGGAGTCGGTCAGAGTTGTAAATTACTAAAATTAGCATCACTGAGCATCATTGTAAATACATCTTAATAGCATCATCTGGAGTCAGTCAGAGTTGTAAACTTAGCATCTGTAAAATTAGCATCATCTGGTCAGTCAGATGTAATGTCATGATC
>JAPXFY010000033.1:12682928-12692928 GCA_030674185.1 Monoplex corrugatus
GATGAGACTCGACTGTGTGGTCCCAGTTTTCCCAATGAGCCCGTAGCATGCCCAACTCTGGGTAGGAGCCGGTTAGAGCCGAAAAATCCCACAATGATTTTTGAAGGGACGGACGGGGATTCGAACCCACCACCTTCCAGTCGGTAGTTCGTTGCGCTAACCACTACACTGGTCAACAGGCCAGTTTTTTGTACTGAGGGCTGGGATTGCACTTGAGATATCAGATGTTGAGTCAAAAGAACCACAGTCATAAACTCGATGGGTGTCATATTTTCGCAATCTTTTATCACTCTTGAACATTGATTTTTCTTTCATCTGAGTGGTGTTTGGTTGGGTCAACGTCAATTGTTTTCAACACAGTTATTTTTCATCTGTTGTTCAAGAGGATTGCGGCACTCGTGCTATTCATAGCACTTACAGACTCATGCACAAGAAGTGATAAAAAGTCTGAAAAAGGAGGAGGAGAGAAGTAGAAGAGTAAAGGAGAAGAATAGAAGAACAATCTGAAAAGAAGAAAAAGAGATAGAAAGAAGAAGAGAGAGCTGAGAGAACAAGAAAGAACAAGACAGAAGAACAAGTAGCAGCAAGAAGATACAAGAACAAGAAGGAGACATAGAACGAAGAAACAAGAGAAGCACCAAGAGACAAGAAGAACAAGACAGAACAAGAAGAACAGAACAAGAAGCTAGAGAACAAGAGAAGAGAGAACAGAAGAAGAAGGAGAAGAAGAAGAAAAGAAGAAGAACAAGAAACTGAAGAAGAAGAAACAAGAAGAAGAAAAGAAAGAAGAAGAGAACAGAAGAAGAACAAGAAAGAAGAACAAGAAGAAGAAGAACAAGAAGAAGCAAGAAGAACAAGGAGAAGAAGAAGAAGAAGAAGAACAAGAAAGAACGAAGAACAAGGAGAAGAACAAGAAGAAGAACAAGAAGAAGAACAAGAAGAAGAAGAACAAGAAGGAAAAGAACAAGAAGAAGAAGAGAAAGAAGAAGAAGAACAAGAAAAGAAAAGAACAAGAAGAAGAAGAAGAAGAAGAAGAAGAAAGAAGAACAAGAAGAAAAGAAGAGAAAGAAGAAGAAGAAGAAAGAAGAAGAAGAAACAAGAAGAAGAAGAACAAGAAGAAGAACAAAAGAGAAGAACAAGAAGAAGAACAAGAGAAGAAGAAGAACAAGAAGAAGAAGAACAAGAAGAAAAGAAGAAGAAGAAGAAGAGAACAAGAAGAAGAAAAGAAGAAGAAAACAAGAAGAAGAAGAAACAAGAAGAAGAAGAACAGAAGAAGAAGAAGAAGAAGAAACGAAAGAAGAAAGAAGAAGAACAAGAAGAAGAACAAGAAGAAGAACAAGAAGAAGAACAAGAAGAAGAAGAAGCAAGAAGAAGAACAAAGAAGAAGAAGAGAAGAAGAAAGAAGAAAGAACAAGAAGAAGAAAAGAAGAAGAAGAAGAAGAACAGAAGAAGAACAGAAGAAGAAGAACAAGAAGAAGAACAGAGAGAAGAGACAAGAAGAAGAAAGAAGAAGAACAACAAGAAGAAGAACGAAGAAGAACAAGAAGAAGAACAAGAAGAAGAAGAACAAGAAGAAGAAGAAGAACAAGAGAAGAAGAACAAGAAGAAGAAAAGAAAGAAGAAGAACAAGAAGAAGAACAAAGAAGAAGAAGAAGCAAGAAGAAGAAAGAAGAGAACAAGAAGAAGGAAGAAGAAGACAAAAGAAGAAGAACAAGAAGAAGACAAGAACAAGAAGAAGAAGAACAAGAAGAAGAACAAGAAGAAGAAGAACAAGAAGAAGAAGAAAAAGAAGAAAAGAAAAGAAGAACAAGAAGAAGAAGAAGAGAAGAAGAAGAACAAGAAGAAGAAGAACAAGAAGAAGAAGAAGAAGAAAAAGAAGAAGACAAGAAGAGAAGAAGAAGAAGAAACAAGAAGAACAAGAAGAAGAACAACAAGAAGAAGAAGAACAAGAAGAAGAAGAACAAGAAGAAGAAAAGAAAAGAAGAACAAGAAGAAGAACATGAAGAAGAACAAGAAGAAGAACAAGAAGAAGAACAAGAAGAAGAAGACAAAGAGAAAAGAAAGAACAAGAAGAAGAAACAAGAAGAAGAAAAACAAGAGAAGAAAGAAGAACAAGAAGAGAGAAAAAGAAGAAGAACAAGAAGAAGAAGACCAAGAGAAAAGAAGAACAAGAAGAAGAACAAGAAGAAGAACAAGAAGAAGAAGACCAAGGAGAAGAAGAAAAGAAAAAGACAAGAAGAAGAACAAGAAGAAGAAAGGACAAGGAAGAAGAAGAAGAACAAGAAGAAGAAGACAAGGAGAAAGAAGAACAAGAAGAAGAAGACCAAAGAGAAAAAGAAGAACAAGAAGAAGAACAAGAAGAAGAAGACCAAGGAGAAAAGAAGAACAAGAAGAAGAAGACCAAGGAGAAAGAAGAACAAGAAGAAGAACAAGAAGAAGAAGACCAAGGAGAAAAGAAGACCAAGAAGAAGAAGACCAAGGAGAGAAAGAAGAACAAGAAGAAGAAGAAGACCAAGGAGAAAAGAAGACCAAGAAGAAGAAGACCAAGGAGAAAAGAAGACCAAGAAGAAGAAGACCAAGGAGAAAAGAAGAACGAAAGAAGAAAGGAAAAAGAAGAAAGAAGAAGACCAAGGAGAAAAGAAGACCAAGAAGAAGAAGACCAAGGAGAAAAGAAGACCAAGAAGAAGAAGACCAAGGAGAAAAGAAGACCAAGAAGAAGAAGACCAAGGAGAAAAGAAGACCAAGAAGAAGAAGACCAAGGAAGAAAAGAAGAACAAGAAGAACAAGAAGAACAAGAAGAACAAGAAGAAGAACAAGAAGAAGGAGAACAAGAAGAAGAAGAAGGAGAAAAGAAGAACAAGAACAAGAACAAGAAGAAGAAGGAGAAGAACAAGAACAAGAAGAAGAACAAGAAGAAGAACAAGAACAAGAAGACCAAGGAGGAAAAGAAGAACAAGAAGAAGAAGACAAAGGAGAAAAGAAGAACAAGAAGAAGAAGAACAAGAAGAAGAATACCAAGGAGAAAAGAAGAACAAGAAGAAGAAGAAGAACAAGAAGAACAAGAAGAACAAGAAGAAGAAGGAACGAAGACAAGAAGAAGAAGAAGAAGAAGAAGAAGGAGAAAAGAAGAACAAGAAAAGAAAAGAAAGAAGAAGAAGAGAAGAAGGAGAAGAAGAAGAACAAGAACAAAAAGAAGAAGAAGAAGAAGGAGAAGAAGAAGAACAAGAACAAAAAGAAGAAGAAGAAGAAGGAGAAGAAGAAGAACAAGAAGAACAAGAAGAAGAAGAAGAGGAGGAGGAGAGAAGAAGAAGAAGAAGACAATGTGCCCACAGACTGACGTCTTTCCCCCATCCCCCGCCCACCCCTCCCTTCGGACGACGGCGCTGGTCATGGGATTAGAAGAAAAAGGAGAATTTCGTGTGACCTGCTTCTAGTGTTCGTCATGACGTCATTAATGACGCAATGTACTTACCTCATGGGGCTTGGCGTACAAGGACGAGTTCTAGTCTTCATCCTGACGTCATTAATTAATGACAGCAATGTACTCACGTCACGGGGCTTGACGTACAATGACGTGGTCTAGTATTCATCATGACGTCATTAATTAATGACGCAACGTACTTACGTCACGGGGCTTGGCGTACGAGAACAAGTTCTAGTGTTTATTATGACATCATCAATCAATCCTTGCAACGAACTTACGTCACGAGGCCTGGCGTACGAGCACGAGTTCTAGTTTTGATTATGACGTCATTATTTAATGACGCAACGTACTTACGTCACTGGGGTTGGCGTAAAGGGACAAGGTGAAGAAAATCAAGGTGAGCAGTAAGCTGGTGATGTAGGAGACGTTAAGGTAAAACACCATCGTTTGATGCTGCGTCTGTGTGCTGCTGAACAGACGCAAACGTGCACGTGCACGCACACACACGAGCGTGCACGCGCGAACACGCATATCCACGTACATTTATGAATCGTCCACATTCGTCAAAACGCATAAAAAGCTACACAACACGCGCGCACGCACGCACACCAAACAACACAGGCCATATGTGTGTGTGTGTGTGTGTGTGTGTGTGTGTGTGTTGTGTGTGTGTGTGTGTGTGTGTGTGTGTGTGTGTGTGTGTTGTGTGTGTGTGTGTGTGTGTTGTGTGTGTGTGTGTGTGTGTGTGTGTGTGTGTGTGTGTGTGTGTGTGTGTGTGTTGTGTGTGTGTGTGTGTGTGTGTGTGTGTGTTGTGTGGTGGGTGTGTGGTGTTGTGTGGGATTAATATACATCTATAAATCGGCTCTTTCCCTTCCTCAGGGTAATCTCTCTCTCTCTCTTTCTCTACTATATACATGTATATGTATATATATATATAATATATATATATATTCATAATATATATATATACATATAAACAGATAGATAGATATACATACATATGTATACATATATGTACATATGTATACACATATATACATGCATACATACATACATACATACATACATACATACATACATACACACATACATACATTATAATCAGGAATACATACTTTTGAACATATTTTGGCCAAGGAACACATAGTTTTGAACAAACCTTGGCTAAGGAACACATACTTTTGAACAAACTTTGACCAAGGAACACATACTTTTGAACAAACCTTGGCTAAAGAACACATACTTTTGAACAAACTTTGACCAAGGAACACATACTTTTGAACAAACCTTGGCTAAGGAACGCATACTTTTGAACAAACTTTGGCTAAAGAACACAATACTTTTGAAAAAACTTTGGCCAAGGAACACATACTTTTGAACAAACTTTGGCTAAGGAACGCATACTTTTGAACAAACTTTGGCCAAGGAACACATACTTTTGAACAAACTTTGGCCAAGGAACACATACTTTTGAACAAACTTTGGCCAAGGAACACATACTTTTGAACAAACTTTGGCCAAGGAACACATACTTTTGAACAAACTTTGGCTAAGGAACACACACTTTTGAACATACTTTGGCCAAGGAACACATACTTTTGAACATACTTTGGATAAGGAACACACACTTTTGAACAAAACCTTGGCTAAGGAACACACACTTTTGAACAAACTTTGGCCAAGGAACACATACTTTGAAACATACTTTGGATAAGGAACACACACTTTTGAACAAACTTTGGCCAAGGAACACATACTTTTGAGCATACTTTGGCTAAGGAACACATACTTTTGAACATACTTTGGCTAAGGAACACACAGTTTTGAACAAACTTTGGCTAAGGAACACACAGTTTTTGAACATACTTTGGCTAAGGAACACATACTTTTGAACATACTTTGGCTAAGGAACACATACTTTTGAACATACTTTGGCTAAGGAACACACAGTTTTGAACAAATTTTGGCTAAGGAACACACTCTTTTTGAACAAACTTTGTCTAAGGAACACATACTTTTGAACATACTTTGGCTAAGGAACACACTCTTTTGAACAAACTTTGGCTAAGGAACACATACCCTTGGACCATTTCCAAACTTGCCAAAAGGAATACATACCCTTGGGCAATGTCCAAACTGACCAAAAGGAATACACACTCTTGGACAAATTCCAAACTGACCAAAAGGAACACCTACCCTTGGACAAAGTTCCAAACTGACCAAAAGGAACACATATCCTTGGACAATGTACAAAATGACCAAAAGGAACACACAATCATTGGACAATGTCCAAACTGACTAAAAGGAACACAATACCCTGGACAAAGTTCAAACTGACCAAAAGGAACACATACCCTTGGACAAAGTTCAAACTGACCTAAAGGAACACATACCCTTGGACAAAGTTCAAACTGACCAAAAGGAAACACATACCCTTGGACAATGTCCAAACTGACCAAAAGTAACACATACCCTTAGACAATGTCCAAACTGACCAAAAGGAACACATACCCTTGGACAAAGTTCAAACTGACCTAAAGGAACACATACCCTTTGACAAAGTTCAAACTGACCAAAAGGAACACATACCCTTGGGCAATGTCCAAACTGACCAAAAGGAACACATACCCTCAGAAAATGTCCAAACTGACCAAAAGTAACACATACCCTCAGAAAATGTCCAAACTGACCAAAAGGAACACATACCCTCAGAAAAATGTCCAAACTGACCAAAAGTAACACAATACCGTTGAACAAATTCCAAACTGGCCAAAAGGAACACATACCCTTGGACAATGTCCAAACTGGCCAAAAGGAACACATACCCTTGGACAAAGTTCAAACTGACCTAAAGGAACACATACCCTTGGACAAAGTTCAAACTGACCAAAAGGAACACTTACCCTTGGACAATGTCCAAACTGACCAAAAAGTAACACATACCCTTAGACAATGTCCAAACTGACCAAAAGGAACACATACCCTTGGACAAAGTTCAAACTGACCTAAAGGAACACATACCCTTGGACAAAGTTCAAACTGACCAAAAGGAACACATACCCTTGGGCAATGTCCAAACTGACCAAAAGGAACACATACCCTCAGAAAATGTCCAAACTGACCAAAAGTAACACATACCCTCAGAAAATGTCCAAACTGACCAAAAGGAACACATACCCTCAGAAAATGTCCAAAACTGACCAAAAGTAACACATACCGTTGAACAAATTCCAAACTGGCCAAAAGGAACACATACCCTTGGACAATGTCCAAACTGGCCAAAAGGAACACATACCCTTGGACAAAGTCCAAATAACCAAAAGGAACACATACCCTTGGACAATGTCCAAACTGGCCAAAAGGAACACATACCCTTGGACAAAGTCCAAATAACCAAAAGGAACACATACCCTTAGACAATGTCCAAACTGGCCAAAAGGAACACATACCCTTAGACAATGTCTCAAACATGGCCAAAAGGAAACATATACATCCTTGGACAATGTCCAAACTGGCCAAAAGGAACACATACCCTTGGACAAATCCAAATAACCAAAAGGAACACATACCTTGGACAAGTCCAAACTGGCCAAAAGGAACACATACCTTTGAACAAAGTCCATATACCAAAAGGAACACATACCCTAGGACAAATTTCAAACTGACCAAAAGTTGAAACATACCTTGGACAAGAAGTCCAAATAAACCAAAAGGAACACATACCCTTGGACAAAGTTCAAACTGACCAAAGGAACACATACTACACTTTGGACAAAGTTTCCAAATAACCAAAGGAACACATACCCTTGAACAAAGTTTCAAAACTGAACCAACGGAAACACATACCTTTGACAAAGTCCAATAACCAAATTGAACAACTACCTGGACACATGTCCAAACTGGCCAAAAGGAAACACTACAACTCTATAGGACAAATGTCCCTCAAAAAACCTAAAAGGAGAACACATACCACTTGGACAAGTCCAAATAACCAAACTGGAACACATACGCCTTGGACTAAGTCAAACACAAAGAACATACTTGCCTAGGAACAAAGTACAAATACCAAAGGAACACATTCCTTGACAATGTCCAATGGCAAAAATGAACAACTTACCCTAAGGACAAATCGAAATAACGGCAAAGGAACACAACCATTGAACAAAGTCCGAATAACCAAAAGGAACACACTTTTGACCCTTAGGAACAAGTCCCTTTAAACTAACCAATGGAAGACACTACCTTGAGAAAGCCAAATTAGACCAAAGGAACACATACCCTTGGACAAATGTCCAAACTACCAAAAGGAACACATACCCTTGGACAATGTCCAAACTGGCCAAAAGGACACATACCACTTGGACAAATTCCAAACTGAGCTAAAAGGAACACTACCCTTGGACAAAGTCCAAATAACCAAAAGAACACATACCTTGGACAATGTCCAAAACTGAGCCAAAAGGAACACATACCATAGGACAAAGTCCAAATAACCAAAAGGAACACATACCCTGGACAAAGTCCAAACTGACCAAAAGGAACACATACCCTTGGACAAAGTTCAAATAACCAAAGGAACACATACCCTTGGACAATAGTTCAAACTGCCAAAAGGAACACATACCCTGGACAAATTCAAACTGGCTAAAAGTAACACATACCCTTGACAAGTCCAAACTGGCCTAAAAGGAACACATACCCTAGGACAAAGTTCAAACTGACCTAAAGGAACACATACCCTTTGACAAAGTTCAAACTGACCAAAAGGAACACATACCCTTAGACAAATGTTCAAACTGACCAAAAGGAACACATACCCTTGGACAATGTCCAAACTGACCAAAAGTAATCACATACCCTATGGACAATGTCCAAACTGACCAAAAGGAACACACACTCTTGGACAAAGTCCAAACTGACCAAAAGTAACACATACCCTTGAACAAATTCCAAACTGGCCAAAAGGAACACATACCCTTGGACAATGTCCAAACTGGCCAAAAGGAACACATACCCTTGGACAATGTCCAAACTGACCAAAAGTAACACATACCGTTGAACAAATTCCAAACTATCCAAAAGGAACACATACCCTTGGACAAAGTCCAAACTGACCAAAAGGAACACACATCATTGGACAAAGTTCAAACTGGCTAAAAGGAACACATACCCTTGGACAAAGTCCAAACTGGCTAAAAGGAACACATACCCTAGGACAAAGTTCAAACTGACCAAAAGGAACATATACCCTTGGACAAAGTTCAAACTGACCAAAAGGAACATATACCCTTGGACAAAGTTCAAACTGGCCAAAAGGAACACATACCCTTGGACAAAGTTCAAACTGGCCAAAAGGAATACATTCCCTTGGACAAAGTCCAAACTGACCAAAAGGAACATACACTTTTGAACAAACTCTAAACTGGCCAAGGAACACATACTTTTAAACTTAAATCTAAACTGGCCAAGGAACACATACTTTTAAACTTAAATCTAAACTGACCAAGGAATACATACTTTTAAACTTAAATCTAAACTGGCCAAGGAATACATACTTTTAAATTTAAATCTAAACTGACCAAGGAACACATACTTTTAAACTTAAATCTAAACTGACCAAGGAACACATACTTTTAAACTTAACAGCAAACTGGCCAAGGAACACATACTTTTAAACTTAAATCTAAACTGACCAAGGAACACATACTTTTAAACTTAACAGCAAACTGGCCAAGGAACACATACTTTTAAACTTAAATCTAAACTGACCAAGGAACACATACTTTTAAACTTAAATCTAAATTGGCCAAGGAACACATACTTTTAAACTTAAATCTAAACTGGCCAAGGAACACATACTTTTAAACTTAAATCTAAACTGGCCAAGTACACACTTGTACACGTACTTTCTCCTGTTCTTGCAGATGACAAAGATGAGTGCCCAGACAATCAGCAGGGAGCTGCAACCCACTGTGATCAGTAACAGCGTCTTCACTGTCTGTCTGTCCGGGTCATCCCATAGTGGACCTGTGTAGTTGGGCTGTTAGCACAGAGAAACCAATACAAAAATACAAGTAGACACCAACCCCCCCCCCCCCAATTTTTTTTTTAGAAGAATAAAAAGAATTTTTAAAAAAACCCGAGTAAATGGAAAACTTAATAAACGAGAAAGAGGAAGTAGTGACATAGAAGTAGTGTAAAAAAAAAAGTGGGTCAGCAAAAAGCAAACAAAAATAAACCAAGAAACAAACCAACAAAGAGATAAACAAACAAACAAAAATAAACCAAGAAACAAACTAACCAAGAGATAAACAAACAAAAATAAACCGAGAAACAAACCAACCAAGAGATAAACAAATAAACAAACAAACAAATACAGACACCAAAACAGCAACAACAAAAACCCACTGCTTTTACTGTACGAGTTACTGTTACTGTTATTGATGTTCAAAGCCCAGCCGACTGCGTACAGCCACATCAGGGCTATAACTGTTTCAAAACATACACAATACTTCAACAGGATAAAAGAAAATTATTATTAAGTTCACATATCAATGCATTCGCGCACATAATCCA
>JAPXFY010000033.1:12697928-12705428 GCA_030674185.1 Monoplex corrugatus
TTCTCAAGTTCAGTGTAACCTTGACGAAAGCATCAGATGAAACAAAACTTGACGTAAAGCAAGGACAGTGGTAGGCTTGTCACAACAACAACAGAACACAAACATTATCACAACAATAACAACACAACACAAACATATCACAACAATAACAACACAACACAAACATTATCACAACAATAACAACACAACACAAACATTATCACAACAATAACAACACAACACAAACATTATCACAACAATAACAACAGGACACAAACATTATCACAACAATAACAACAGAACACAAACATTATCACAACAATAGCAACACAACACAAACATTATCACAACAATAAAAACACAACACAAACATTATCACAACAACAAAGACAGAACACAAACATTATCACAACAACAACAACACAACACAAACATTATCACAACAATAACAACACAACACAAACATTATCACAACAATAACAACACAACACAAACATTATCACAACAATAACAACACAACACAAACATTATCACAACAATAACAACACAACACAAACATTATCACAACAACAAAGACAGAACACAAACATTATCACAACAATAACAACACAACACAAACATTATCACAACAATAACAACACAACACAAACATTATCACAACAATAACAACACAACACAAACATTATCACAACAATAACAACACAACACAAACATTATCACAACAATAACAACACAACACAAACATTATCACAACAATAACAACACAACACAAACATTATCACAACAATAAAAACATATACAAACATAATAATAATAATGATGATTAATTACAGTATTTATATGGTGGCAAATCTTGACAATTCAACATATGCGCAGATCTGTCCGTGTGTAACCCCCTTTAATGTGTATTGCTATTGTTATTCTTGTTTAAAGTCCAGCCGACTGCGTAGGCCCATATCAGAGCTAGAACTATTTCAGTGCACACACAATACTTCAACGGAAAAAAAAAAAGAAAAGAAAATTCAGCCCACATATCTATGCATTCGGGCACATAATCTAAGGAGACACCCCTGACGTTGACCACTCCATCCAATTTATCATATACAGGTTTAAAAAAAAAAACTGAATACAAATGTAAACATAGCTA
Source organism: Monoplex corrugatus (assembly GCA_030674185.1). Classification (NCBI taxonomy): domain Eukaryota; kingdom Metazoa; phylum Mollusca; class Gastropoda; order Littorinimorpha; family Ranellidae; genus Monoplex; species Monoplex corrugatus. Next base: position 12,699,055 of record JAPXFY010000033.1, read on the forward strand.
ACCTGGACACTAAAAGCATACATATGAAAACAGGCCTAATTATTACCAAAATATGCTTCCGCATATATCATTTCCCTAGAGCCAAAAATGCACTGTATACATGTAACCAATTATCAATCCTAGGAGAAAGTACGTAAGACTTTATCAAACACATACAGGTGAATGGACCAGCAAGGCAGAAAATGATAGGAAGAAATGACAGAAAGCAAAGGAACAAGGCAGAAACAAAGAGAGTGACAGAAAAGAGGAAATTTCTAGCACAGAATGTCCAGGAAGTGGGGATACTGTTTGTACTGAAAGAGCCCCCGGCATCCCCACAGGGGGAGATTTTACCACCTGAAATTCAGTCTGCTCTTTCTTTTGAGAGCGCGTCGCCGCAGTGCAGCGCCACCCAAGTTTTTGTTTTTTGTTTTTTTGTTTTTTGTTGCTGTTGTTGTTTGTTTGGTTTGTTTGGTTTCGTTTTTTCTATCAAGACTTCAGAAAGACAAGAAGGATAATTGATCTCCAAAGAGAGAGGTAGCTGTGAAGTCAGTGTGTATCTCCAATGTAAAGACCAGACAGAAAAAGAATAATGACCAACTCTAGAACACCTGTAACGAGGAATTTGTAAACAAGTAGTAATACTATATCAGATGCAAAACAAAGAGGTTAGGCAGGGATGTACATTTGGAGATGGTCACAAAGATAAACAGGTGCAGTACCACTGATACTCTTGTGGCATAATATATACGTACATGGTTGACTATTGTGGTCGATAAAGTCCAACCTATCATTTTATTTGTGTACCCTTATGTGGGATCTCAGGCCAAAGTCTGATGCACACAGGCGGCCGCTTACTGGACACTCAATAGAACGCTCTGCAGAGTTGGTTCTGGCCTTTATTGCTGCACGCTTTTCCACTTGGCTGCTTCGTCTTTCATTTTCGTAAGCTTCTGTTCCCTTGTGAATAGCTTGCCTCCATTCAGACCTGTTTGTGGCATTTCCCATTGTTCTTGATCAATGTCATATTTCTGGAGGGATTTTTTTTCAGGGTGTCTTGTAACGAAGCTTTGGCCGTCCTCTTGGTCGACGGCCCTTTGTAAGCTCAGCGTAGAAGAGCTGCTTTGGAAGTCTGTTATCCTGCATGCGCACGAGATGTCCAGACCATCTCAGCTGAGACTGTGTCAGCAGTGCATCTATGCTTGGCATCTGGGCTTGCAAGAGTACATTCACGTTTGAGACTCTGTTGTACTATTTGATGTTTCAGATAGATCGGAGGCAGCGCTGGTGAAACTGATCTAGTAGCTTGACATGTCTATGGTAGAGAGTCCAGGACTCGCATCCATACAAGCATAATATACTGATTGTATTTAACCTTCTCGCCCCCGCATCTTGTCCACCAGCATCCTTCATTGTCAACCATGCTGGTAAAGCAAATATTTAACCCTATGATTCCCTCACCCTATCCACCACCTTCCTGCAGGAAGCTGGTGGATAGAGTGATGGAATCAAAGGGTTAAGTTTTTGCAGTTGGTGGATAGGGTGCGGGAGCTAAAGGGTTAGGATCCTGTAAAGTCATGTCAGTGACTGATGGCTTATGGAAACATAGACACCCAGTATGCATGTTCACCATGGAATGAACATACAGACAGTTAGGCAATGTCATCATCATCATCATCATCATGTGCCCTGCCGTATGGCGTTGGCCATCATGGCCCTCCACACCAATCTATCCCTTGTCGCTGCAAGTACATCTCCCATCTCTCACCAGGTACCGTTTGCATAGTATGAGGAAAACAACATGCATACATGCACACAAAAAATGAACGCTACAGAAAACAATGTTCTTAAATCCCTTGCTGTGTGACTGATTCTCTCTCTCTCTCTGCCTCTCTCTGTCTCTGTGTCTCTCTGTCACACACACACACACACACACACACACACACACACACACACACACACACACACACGCTCGCACTATCTTTTTTGCCAAGACTTCAGAAGGGCATGAAGGCTAATTGGTCTTCAAGGGGTGGGATCTGGGAAATCAACCTATCTCTCCAATGATTTATACCAAGGCAGCCGGGCAATGCCCTGCTCTTCACGATTTCCAACTGCCGTGGGATCTTTAGCGTGCGCACCAGAAGGCGTACGGGTCCGACTCGTTTTTCGCCCCCTTCCGAAGGACTAGACACTCAGTTCAATTTTCCAGTCAAACTGAGAAAAAAAGTCGAGGCCTCTACCTGGAGTGAACCTTGGAACCTCGAGTGAACCATTTTGCCACTCTTCACACACACACACACACACACACACACACACACACACACACACGCACGCACGCACGCACGCACACACACACACAGACACAAAGACATACAATACACATTCACACAACACACATACACAAACACACCACTAGCACCACACACACACACACACACACACACACACACACACGACATACACACATACACACACACACCTCATTGATCGAAAACAAACACAAGAAACAAAATCATGACATTACTCTTTTATTTTCAATCCACATGCATAACAGCCAATATATCAACAATCTATACACCACAACAATCAGTACCATCAACAATTTTCATTTCAATACAATATTTGTATCATCATAAAAGGTTAAAAAAAAAAAAACTTCTAAAAGACGAATTAAGAAATAATCGAAAACAGCATAAAATCGTACATTATATAAAAATCACTGCTCAAATTCTGGTGGAGTGCAACCGTAAAACTGGCAATACACAAGACAAGCAAAAATGTCACAATGTCCTATTCGCTCAGACTCAATCCAAAAAGAACAAGAAAAGCGAACCAACAACAAAAAAATCACGATTCCATGATTCAGGTGTGCATCCATTTCACCCACCACCCCCACAAAGCCGGAGTTGATATATAAACAGGACGTGCAAACATCAGTGTTTGTTATTCATTTTGTGTATACTGATATATTTCTGCTTCGCGTTTTGACATGTACATCAGAAAATGCATTGTCTGCATTCTTTATCTGAACAATCTCCCATTTATTCCTAAGTAAAAGCATTTCATGCAATCTGAACAGGAAGCATGGACAAAAGAGAGAGACAAAAGAGAGAGAGGGGGGGGGGGGAGAGTGAGAGAGACAGACAGACAGACAGAGACAAAGACAGAGAGAGACAACAGACATAGACAGAGAGAGAGAGAGAGAGAAGAGAGAGAAACAGACAGACAGACAGACAGAGAGACACAGAGACAATTACCAAAAAGATTTATCAAACACACTCATGTTCAATAACGCTTATGACGTAATCAACAGAGTGAGAGAGAGAATTATCAAAAAAGATTTATCAAACACGCTCACATTCAATAACAATTAATCATATAAAGGTGCACAATCAATGCTCTTGTACATACACGTATAAATACTGCCAAGCACACATCTACACATGCAAAAACACACGACACTTTTTTCTTGTAAATGCAAGAATAAGAAATTAGCAATGTTTCAATAGCCAACATGTCGAGTCTAGTGTTGAAACGCCACGCGTACAATGAGTCTGACTGCAACGTCCCTCAACATGAAAACAGATGCATGACTATCAAGCACAAGAAAAGAGATGCATGAACATCAACAAATAAATTATGAAAAAGATGCGAATACAATGCATATTCCTGCTTTATACATACATACATACATATAGTTTAACTGTACATACACTTGAAGCAAGTGATTTCAGTTACGAAAATGTGAATGAGCTAGGCAGACTAATGTTCATGCGCAGTCACACATCAGCACACGCAAGTACACACACACATTTGTATGCCTGATCTGCCCTCTCCTGTTTCCCTGCCTTCCCAAAAATACGCATGGCGCGCACGAACACACACACACCACAAACAACATCCTCTCTCACACACACACACACACACACACACACACACACACACACACACGCATGCGCGCACACACATACATGCGAGTGCATCAATGTGTAAAAACATGCACACATTACTGATGAAATTTGTGAAGCAATTTTTAAGTATGTAACATGAAACATGCAGAACAAGCCGCCGAATGAAAACATCCTTACACATACACACACATACACACACCCCACACCTCTCTCTCTCTCTCACACACACACACATGTACACCACACACATACATACATACACATGATATATACACAGAGTAAAAATGCAACTACGTCACAAGAAGACATTCTAAGAAACCAAAAACTCTCAAAAACATACACATCTACTTCTCCCCAACCATCCTTCTACCCATCCCCCCCCCCCTCCACACGTCTACCTCCCCATCCTATCATCATCATCATCATCGATCATCGTCATCGTCATTATCATCATCATGTCCCTCTGTCCGCATCCATGGCCCTCCATACAAATCTATCCCTTGTCGCTGCAAGTACATCTCCCACCCTCTCCGTCCTCAGCCACTTGCAAGTCTATCCTACATTTTCTCCCTGGGTCCATCTGGTGCTCTCTTTCCCTCCACTTTTCCTGTTGTGACCAGGTGCTCTAATTTCTCTTTCTCCCCATCCCACACACAGACAAGTGCAAAAAAAAGAAGCATACACAACTACAATACCAATTCTAACCAAATGAAATGCTTATAAAGCAAAGCTGGACAAGCTGGAACACCACACCTTGCACACAGTTCAACACACAGAGAAAAACAAAATGTACAGAGCTTCACCGGGAGGGGAGTGAACTCCACACAACAAGACAATGAAACCAAACATTCTGGCACCACCATGAGCTCATTGGGAAGACTGGGACCACACAGTCGAGTCTCATCCACTTCACTGATGCATCACTGAGGGTCCATACTCTTATGAAACATTTTTAAGAGATTATTAACATCTGTGCAATCTGGCGTATTTTCAGCAATCAAATCAGACATAAAGTGTGCTTAAAAACGTATTTTCTGCACGATTTTGTTCTGTCACATGCAGATATCAAACCACAAACTGTACTCATTATACTTAATCTACAATGAAAAAATGATGAAGGTGGATACAGATTTTCCAAGGAAAGGGCCCATACAATCCGAGGAAAATGATCATACAATCCAAAGAAAGGGCCGATATAATCCACTGTGGAAAATGACGGATGTTTGCCTCTCCCTACTCCTATCCCTGCTTTGTGTATGGGTCGATGGCTTTTATAATAAACCATCTGTCACTGTCAGTGTCTCTCTGTCTCTGTCTCTCACACATATGCATGCACGTGCACACACAGACACAGACACACAACACTCACTCTCTCTCTCTCTCTCTTATCCGTATCTCTCACTGGGGTTTCTGCCAACTACATATTTCTGAAAATTCAATTTCTGACCTTTGTCCTTATCTTTAAATTTGTTGTTTTTCTGTTTTCTGTGATATTCGGGTGTTTAACTAACTCTCTCTCTCTCTCTTTCTCACACACACACACACACTCACTCATACACAACACACATAACACACACACACAACACACACCACACACACACTAACACGTCACTCACGAAATTTTAAAATTGGTGGGTTGAGGGCCCTATGTCTCAAGGTCAAGTCCCAATCTGCAACATAAATATAACTATTGACTGCCCATCTTAAACCCTTGACTCCCACACCCTGTCCACCAGCATCATGCATTGCCAACATTCTTAGAAAGCAAAAACTTAACCTTTGATTACCCTCACCCTATCCACCAGCTCCTGTACGAAGCTGGTGGATAGGGTGAGGGAATCAAGGTTAAGTTTTTGCAGTTGGGATAAGATGCGGGAGACAAAGGGTTAATGCGGCAGTCATTCTGGTGGTGTCAGCTTAGCGTTTCATTCATGCCCCTCTCCCACTTGATGCTTGTACTTCAAGACTTTGCCCAGGCATAGGGTTTCGCCAGACTCAAGGAGTCTGACAGATCACCGCTGGAAGATCTGGTTGGAGTGCATAAGGAGCTAGCCAAGTATATAGATTCCTTCTTGAAAAAAAAACAACTGAAAATCTTAAAGAAAATTAAGCCCTTCTTTTAGTTTCGTGTCCAAAACAGAAAAATCACTGACAAACAACAAATTTCAATCAATTAGCTATATGCAAATAGCGAAAGTAAACCACGCCATAAGACATTCACTTTAAATAAAATCACAATTTGACAACTTTAGATGCCATGCTCTCATCTGCAGTAAAAAGGGAAATCCAAAAATATCCAGACAACACAGCGATAAGGATAAATCAATATTGTGCTTGACAAATGAATAAATAAATAAACAAATAAATAAAATAAACAATTACGACACATGTTCGATAAATATATAAATTCAAAGAAATGAATAACAAATAATAAATGCCTTTTTAAACTAGGTTAACAAAAATTACACTAGATTAAAAAAA
>JAPXFY010000033.1:12710428-12712928 GCA_030674185.1 Monoplex corrugatus
GCCTGTTTTGTTCCATCTTTATTAATAGGATGATGCCCTACCAAGCCCCCTAGTAACGACATGATCACCATACACATGGCACCTGTGACGTTAGTGCACATGGAATTCGTTCCGCATGCAGAGACGTCGCCTTGAGAAACTGAAACTGAAACTGAAACTACTAACGACAGTAATCGCTTGGTAGCGGAGCCAGACAGGGTGAGAGAACCACCTGTTCCATGTTCTAATGCAGTAGTCTCTTTTTGGTGAACAGACCCATCATGACAAAATGCACGCACACACTGCTATAAAATACATCACAGTATTTTGATGAAATTGCTCTTACTCCAACCAGCCAAGACACAGTAAGTTTTCACGAAGTAAAATGTTTCACTGAACAGAAAAACATCATCAGCAGAATCCAACAGTATTTTGACAAGATCAGTCTCTTGCCCATCAAATGCCCATTACCTCTGTTTTACATCTCAGAGGGTATAAAATTCTAGTTATTAACCCTCTGACTCCTGCACCCTATCCCCCAACTGCAAAAACAACCCTTTGACTCCCTCACCCTGTCCACCAGCTTCCTGAAGGAAGCTAGTGGATAGGGTGAGGGAGTCAAAGGGTTCAGATTCTGCTTTGCTATCATGGTTCACAATGCAGGATGCTGGCAGACGGGGTGCAGGAGTCAAAGGGTTAAAATCGATAAATACACTAAAAAAAACATAAACGCATGTTATTCCTATACTCTGAAAAGCATCACGATTCTTTCAACAGTCAGAAAACTATTATTTCATGTTTCTTTTTTTTTTTTTCATATTGAAAATAAAACAACCCAAACAAAATCCAACACACAATTTTTAAAATGTATTTTAACCTTTTGACTCCCTCACCAGATTTCTACAAGAAGGTATGGACAGGGTGATGGAGACAAAGGGTTAAAAAAAACAATCCAAGCCATGTTGTTCACAGCCCCGACAACCACTAAGGGCCACGCGACTTTGAAATAAAAAACTAACACACGCATACATGACATACGCTAATTTGACTCTGTACATACATTTTTTTTCTTGGCAAAATTTGCAGATGGGTTTCTCTTTCTTGTAACTGTACAGACAACAAGTCTATTAACCCTTTGACTCCTGCACTGTCCTCCAGCATCCTGCATTGTCAACTATGGTGGCAAAACAAAAACAACCCTTTGACTCCCTTACCCTATCCACCAGTTTCCTGCAGGAAGCTGGTGGGCAGGGTGAGGGATTTGAAGGGTTAAGTTTTTGCAGTTGGTGGATAGGGTGCGTGAGTGAAAGGGTTAACTTCACAATGCAATGTTTAAACATGAGTCCAGAAAACTAAAAACCGAATATTATCAACATTAAAACGTGTTTCCAGAGAAGAGAAGCAGACTGCTATCAACATATTTACAAACGGGTCAAATTATGTATGACTCGCTCACTTGGCACAGAGCTGTCCATTTTTCTTTTCTGTCTATTTGAGCGTAATATGCCATCCTGCAGAATGGACAGAGAAACCATTTGCAGAGACCCAGGCTTTGGCACACAACTGAGAGAGCTGAAGCAATCTGGTGAACAGTTTCTGTAGTGCGGCAATGACTCTGAACAGAGTTATGGGAGAGAAGAAGATGATGCCAAGGGAGAGAAAACGACGCCAAGGGAGAGAAGACGATGCCAAGGGAGAGAAGATGATGCCAAGGGACAGAAGACGATGCCAAGGGAGAGAAGAAGATAACGCCAAGGGAGAGAAGAAGACGATGCCAAGGGACAGAAGATGATGCCAAGGCAGAGAAGATGATAATGCTAAAGGAGAAAAGAAGAAGACGACGCCAAGGGAGAGAAGAAAACGATGCCAAGGGAGAGAAGAAGACGACGCCAAGGGAGAGAAGAAGACGATGCCAAGGGAGAGAAGAAGACGACGCCAAGGGAGAGAAGAGACGATGCCAAGGGAGAGAAGAAGACGATGCAAGGACAGAAGATGATGCAGGAGAGAAGAAGACGATGCCAAGGAGAGAAGAAGACGATGCCAAGGGACAGAAGATGATGCCAAGGGAGAGAAGATGACAATGCTGAGGGAGAGAAGAAGACAACACCAAAGGAGAGAAGAAGATGATGCCACTGGGAGGGAAGAAGACGATACCAAGGGAGAGAAGAAGACGATGCCAAGGGAGAGAATAAAACGATGCCAAGGGACAGAAGAAGACAATGCCAAGGGAGAGAAGAACACAATGCCAAGGAAGAGAAGAAGATGATGCCAAGGGAGAGAAGATGATGCCACTTTCTGCATCCCAGGAAGAGTAACTGCAGGTATGGAGTTTGTTATTTTGTTCAAGAGAGAAACCTTACACTGGGAGAATTCCATATGTGCTCCGCCCATTGTTATTCTTATTGTTGTTTAAAGCCCAGCTGACTGCGTACAGCAATATCAGGGCTATAATTATTTCAATGCACATACAGTACTTTAACAGGTGAAAAAAAAAAAAGAAAAGAAAAGAAAATTAAGTACA